>LR753572.1:0-63391 GCA_902729485.2 Mus minutoides | reverse complement strand
GTAATTGCTTCGCTTCCACCCCCACCCCCGCCCAGGGCTCATGTTGGTGAGACTGCAAGGTGCTAGGCGCTTCATTTTCCATTTCCCACACAGGAAATTAAGCTGCTCCATTCGAACTTTTTTTTAAAAAAAACAAAACAAAACAAAAAAGAACCAACGTGATGCGGATGTGAAAATTAACCCCCTAAAATAGCACATGGCTTTTGATTTTATTGACCAGAACTTCACTTCGCCTAGCAGTGTAGGGTTTTGTTATTGTTGTTGTTCTTTTTCAAAGCAATGTTCCAGAATGATTGCTGTATTTGGTTTGTTTTTGATGGAGGCTTTGGCTTCCAGAGCCTCAGTTTCCTGCTCTCTCAGATAGGGGGCGGGTCTGAATGGTGCAGCCAGATGAATATTGTTAGCTTTGTAATAATACCTTTAATTGAAAAGGGAAGGTTTGAATGGAAGCAGCCTTGAAACATGAGGGAATGCAGGTCACCCCACGACCTTAGAAGCTGCATTTGAAACAGAGCTCGTGAAACGCTGCAGCTTTCCCGCTTTTTAAACACTGTTGGCCTTTTAATTTTTTCCTTTTATCATTTATGGAAGTGCTAATGAAAAACTAAGCTGTGTATCGTGATTGTCACTGTCTTGCCAGGACAGTTGTCCCTGTTTAGGTCACGGTGGAAAATACGTTTGGCCATATTATTCCGAGAAAAGGGATTTTTTAATCTGTGCAAGCAGTTTTAAGGATAAAAGGATGCAAGATGTTAACTTGGGTCCCAAGGCATAGAACCCGCTCGGAGCGGGTTGGGTCGGGGCTTTGTTTACATTGGCTTTTGAAGGATTTTTACATTTGTAGACTGAAAGAAATAATATTACATAGAAATAAGTAGGAAACAAATCTTAGCATGGAAATATGTTCATTCTAATGTGGTTTTTGAAAAGAGTCTCCGGAAATAAACCGAGAAATAGTGAGAAATAGTGAATGAATATAATCTGTGGGCCTTCAGTTATGTTAAATAAAGGTCCCCTGTTCCTTATGACTGAATTTTATGCTACCTCATGGGGGAAAACAAAACAAAACAGAGCCAAACCCATGCTAAAGCTTCCAAGGTCTCTGTTTTAATTGATGAAAAAGATACTGTTTGGTTTTTAAAATTTAATTCTGTAAAGTTATAAGTAGCCTGAGTCTTTAGATTACCTGAGAGAAAAATTTTGCCCCTTAATTCAGAGAGTTTAAAACACAGTATCTTGGACCGGCAGCTTTTCAAAAACATGTTGCTCTGTCCAATTACTTTTTAAATATTTTTCTAAATTAGACAATTTGAATATATCTGTTTGTATATCTATATATATGTGGAATAAAATAATTTAAAATGTTTAGTTATAATATAATGGTTTGGAAAAGCAGGTAATGTTAAGAAATATACAGCTATATTTAACAAATTCAGACAGTTTTTTGAAAGTGATTTATAAGTACAGCTAAAATTCATGTTGAAGTCAAGAACATTAAAAATATTTTCATATGTCACACTACTGAAAATACTGGATGCTTTTATTAGCCTGTGCTTCTGGAATTTTTCTTAGATGACTAAAAAGGACTCAAGTCCGTGGAAATACCTGTGTGTTCAGTTCAGACTGCCCCCCCCCCACCAAAAAAAAAAAACCCAGCTTTTTTTTTCAGTCCAACAAAAATAGTCTACCTAAATTACAATTTAAAAAACAAAAGTGCATTTTCATATTTCTGCATTTTAATTGTGTTATTAAAATACAAACAGCATGCTGTAAATCTGTTTCCGACAGTGTTATTTTTCAATTTCTTCATGAGGTTTTTCCACAAATTATTTCTGCACACAGAATAATCAAGGATATCAAGATATTAACAAGATAGAGATTACAGTTTTTTATAATTCTTTTGGAAGTCATTATAAATATTTTGTAAAAGCAAAAAAGATATGCTTAAGACAATTTTTAAAAACTACAAAAAAACGACAACATCGTCCATACAGTGCTTCTAGCTCAGGACAAATTTGAGAACCTCATTTTTGACTCGCAGATTTCAAAATCATGTAGTAAATCAAAAGTTTGAATCAGCTTTGAATATGGACAAGATATTAGAAATTGTAATTAAATGTGTTAATTGTACTAGATATCTTGAGATGCTTAATACTAAAGTAGCACTCATTTTATATATTCTGCTTTCAAAGAGGAAGGGAGCGGGAGAGCAGAGCGTCTCTAACTGAGACCCAGAGACGCATTTACCTCAGGGACTTTTAACCACATTACTTTTCTGGTTTTTTTTCCAGCAGATTTTTCAGCTTGGAAAAATTACAAATAAAAACTTAACAGTATAAACTTGTCTTAGTCACATAAGACAAAAGAGACAATTTGCAGATGCGTATTTAAACTTAGATAATTAAAAAGGAAGTAACCAAACCAAAGAATTTGATTTATAAAATACATTACCTAAAAATTTAAATTTCTAATTAGAAGGACAAACTGTAGACATTGATTTTGGTGTGTGTGCTGTCTCATGTGTAACTAAATGTATCTAAAATAATAGATTTATTTAAAATTTTAATATCAAGCTTTTATGTCCTTATATGAAAACAGTACTACAGAAATGGCTTGCCGAGAGGTTTGTGTATGTGCCTGTCTTACACAACTCAAAACAAACCACAGTGGAAACCTGAACTTATAAAACTATTAAGCTCATATTTTTAAAAATAGTAGTTTGAAGAGAAAGCTGTAAGTTTGTTGGTGATGGTTGCTGCAGGAGGCCGTGCATGCAGTGTAGACTTGCAGCTGGGTGCGGGCAGATGTGCCGCAGACAAGCAGCAAAACAAGCAGCAAAACAAGCAACAGCGTCCCAAGGGCCAGACTGGACCTGAAGGCCTTGGCCCAGTGTCCCTTTTTGTGGAACCTTCATGTTTCTCTGCTGGACACTTCTGTGATAGGCAAGACAGTCGGCAGCTGTCACTTTTTACTTCTGAGATGTGTTTTTCTTTATCAATGCCAGCAATTATCCTATCTCCCACTCTGTAGTCTGTCCCTGATGTCTGCGGCAGAGGATACTAATTCTTCCTGCTTGTGGACCCCACAGCTGCCTTGTTCCCTGGAGGGTTTTTCTAGGTTCAGCCATCCCGGGTCAGACGCATAGTTTGTTTCTTCTCTGTAAATGAGGACTGATTTTTCTCTATTCTTTTTAAAATTCAGCACAACATCTATTCAGGTTTCTACTCATTTATGTTTTGTGTTCATATTAGTAAAGTTAACATTAGAAACAGACTGGGGGTTGTTTTTTGTGTCCAAGCCACAGGCACTTGTTGGTAATTTTCAGGAGCTGTGTTCTGCCTTGGGTTTGAGGCATCCATCACGTTATCCCTCGGGCAGCATATGATAAAGGGAGAGTGATGGATGTGAGTCTGGGAATTTAGTCTAAGCCCTGCTCTGCTGTGGATGTAATCTTTTTGGACATCTTTTGTCTCGTTGCTAAATTGAGGATTTTGAGGGAGGTGATCTCTGGTGGCCCCATCAATTCAGCAGTGTTTTCTGCAGTTCTCTTTTAATACTTGTTTCTCCTGACCAAAGCACACAACCTTACCTTTAAATTGAAAAGGAGAAATCCATAGTCAACAACAGTGTGTGGCTGTCAGCTCAAGGTTACTAATGAAAAATACCTAGAAGTAGTAGCTCCAGCACATTGCAGAAGTAACTTTTTGACATCATGTCTACCAAGAACAGGCAGTGCCTCATGTAGGCAATTGCAAGCAGTTAGCTTCAGGAACCTAAATGGATTTATGAAGTTATATATATATATATATAAAAATAAAAATAATTTTAATTTTAATCTTGGGCTGCCTGAAAGGGCAGGCTGAGCCAGCTGGTTGAGATGCCGTGTTGCTCTTGTTTCCTGGGTTCTTGGGAGTCTGAGCCAGGGTGGGAGTGCTCGGTTAGTGCTGACTGCTGATCTATACTCTGCTGTAAAAGCATGCACAATCTATAAATGGAAGCTAGAGTTAATTGCTCCTAGATTAGTTTGAAACTAGCACATTATTTTTAATAAAATCTGTGTTTGGTGGTGGGGAAAACCTGAGGATTAACTACGGTTACAGGGAACCTGAGGACCTTAGTCTTGACTGTAATATTAGTGAAGATTTATTGAGTGCTTACTGTGTGCCTGGCAAGGCTCAGCCTGTTCCATGAGTAACCTTGTGTCATACTGCGAGAAGTTGATGCTTAGGTGGCTCACCTGAGCAGAATGATGGGGTAGTGGAGTTAGGATATGACCCTAGTCACCCACCTCGTGAATTTGGCAATGTGGGTAAAGCCCTGGCCACACTGGCCCTGGCCGATGCCCAATGGGTATGGAAGGATGTAGTTGATTAATGACATTTTTTTTCCTCTTGCAGTCTGCTAGCCTGTTTTTTTTTGTTTGTTTTTTTTTTTTTTTCCTTTTTACAGCCATCCACAGTCAGTTTAACTTGCTCATTGAAGGGTCTTAGTCTGCTGGAAAATCATGTTTCTGTCTGTAGGCTCCAAGTATGAAATCACTGTATATTTCTCTTTAGATGTATTTGCTTTTCTGTGTGTAAAGATTCTGTTTGAGCAGGAGACTGACTTGCAAATGAGCGTGCTTTGCTAGATGAGAGTGAAGCAAACTTTTATTTTGGCAGCAATGGGAATAAAGTAAACAGCAGTATAGCACAGACCTGAGCTTCCCGCTAGCCTCGCTCAGCCCTCCAGACCCCTGAGCAAACACAGATGGGTTGCCACTTCTCAGTTTTATGTAGAAAGTCCTTTAGACTATAAATTCCAAATGCTATTTGGAATTTTTCAGTGTTTGCTTGATTGCATGCCATGGGCAGGTCCCAAGCCTTGGTTTAGATAATGTAAAGGTTTAGAAGGTGGTGATGGGTAGTAAGCTGTTTTCATTGGACTAGACTATGCTCTTTCCTGATGGTAATTCTTAGGTTTTAACTCAGGTCTTGACTATATTTCCTGGTAATTTTGTGGTGGGGGTTTTGAAAACCTCCTGTTTTTTAAGAAATAAAATGAAGGTGGTCTTTGAAAAGGTGGTGTGCTGAATTTATTCCTGATGTGCAAGTAATTCCAGGAATTATTAATAAAAATAGAGGCTGGAGGGTGGGATGCAGAAAGGCTTGGTGCACCTGGGCTGCCCCCATCCTCGCAGGCAGCAGATACTGTGACTGTGACATTTTGAAGTGTAGCTTTGAGCATTTGTAAGTGTTGCTTTTATTCCTAGTCTCGTGATTGTAATTTCACCTCTTAGTGCCTAGTAATTGTAGGGATGAGAAGAAGAGAATGTGTGTGGCCAGCTAATAACCCCACGGCACTGCACGGGCTCAGGTGCAAAGCTGCTCAGACAGCGCCGTTTCCCAAGATGAAGCCCTGGGAGGACCTTCAAAGGGACCTAGGTTCAAGCTCCACTGTGGCCTCCATCTTGCATCTAGTTTATTAATAAAAAAGATGTCGGTGTTCTCTTTCTGGATCTGCTAAGCTTTAAAAATATATACTTTGTTTTCTTTTATAGCAAAATGAGATGAGATAAGATGAGCTATTTCCATGACATAGTTTCCTCAGCCTCAGCCCTAGCAGCACGCTTGTGTGAGACATCTTCGTACCAGCGGGGGAAATGCAGGATGCGGAGGCTCTCCACTCCAAGAGGCTCTCTCCTTAGATTTTTAGACTGGGGCTATTGTGTGATCAGTCCGTGTTTGGATTTTGTTGTTGTTGTTGCTTTGTTTTGCTAGCATTGTGTGATACTCCTTTGGTATCAATAATCAAGCTTCATTTGCACTACTAATCTTTAAATAAGAAAATTATGTTATTTATTTTTTAAATTTACTGCTAAACAAAAAAATCAGCACAATTGTTTATTGAAATTTACCACTAATTATTTCCATGATCAATACTGTAGAAAAAAAGGACCTTGTTGTTTAGATTATCTGTCATTAGTAACTGTCTCCTCAGAAGATAGAGTTCCACGCTGATCTAAAAAGGAATCTTTAATTTTCAACCAAAATTTAACCCTCGAATGCCCAGTGCTCCATCCCTATACTGGTTACAACTGGGTTCTTTTTACCTGCTGCTTTGTCTCTTTAGTTTGCAGTACTGTACAGCACTCTCTGTAGCAGCACCTGACCACAGTGCACGGCTAGCTAATGCAGGAGTGTTACTCTCTCTTCCCACCTGTGCCCCCATGACTAGGGAGAAACTGTGGCCAGAGCATTTCATATGTACAGTTCTTGGGGAGACAGAGTTACTGCAGTATTATTTGAATGTAGCCATTGGAGGACACTTTTGTGGGTTGTTTATATTTTAATTTTGTTGAATTCTTTGAGCTGAATTGACATGTTAAAATATGCATTTATATGACACAGTAACATATTTTAGCATTTTACCTTCCTAAGGAAGCTAAGAAGTGCAATTACAAGTGATAGTTGATGCTTACTAAAAAGATTACAACTATAATTTAGTAAAACAAACCAAGGATATTTTGCTTGTCTGCAGTGTGCTTTAATTTTTACAACTGTTTATTGGTTGCTATCTCCTTGCTATCTCCTTTAACAAAAGAACTATAGTAAATAAAAACATGTTGGTGAAGCATTTTGTAAGAAAAAAAGACTCTAGGACAGCCTTTTAAGTGTTGGGTTTGTAGTCACTTTGAGTAGCTGGACATGTGTCTCCTCACCTGATGGCCTTGTGTGTCTGTCTGCCCATGCCTTTCTTCTGTTCTTCCTGTCCGGATGGCCCGACGGCGACGCCACAACCACAGGAGCTGGACGAGGTACTGTGCTTTGGGTATTTTTGTGTGTTGGGTGATTTTAGTTTATAAAATAACTATTTTCCTGCAGTCTTTATTCAGATATATGACACTAGCCCTACATACATTTAGAGTTGGTTTGAATTACTCTGTGGAGTGCATTGACTTCATACTTCAACTGTGTTCACACCATGTGAAGTGACTTAGAAGGATGTTTAGGAGCCATGCTTCCTGTTTGGGAAAGTTCTCAGTTTGGAAGCAGCCATGTATAAGAGTTCTTTGAGTAGAAGGCAAGCTCCCTGCATACAGGCTGAAGACCTGGGACTCGTGATTTCTCAGATAAAGAGTATCTAGTGGTTGAGGTGGAGAAAAGGGGAGCAGGCCATCTGATGAAGTCCAGACAGGTAGCAGTGGGGCTGTACTGCCCGCTCACTAGTGCCTTGAGCTCAGGATGAAGTGAGGGGTGCTCTGTGGTTTGGCTGTACTGCCCGCTCACTAGTGCCTTGAGCTCAGGATGAAGTGAGGGTGCTCTGTGGTTTGGCTGTACTGCCCGCTCACTAGTGCCTTGAGCTCAGGATGAAGTGAGGGTGCTCTGTGGTTTGGCTGTTCCTGCAGAGGCTCCCTTCAGCCCCTTCCCAGCAGCAGCAGCTCACCAAGAAGGTGGACAATGAGTCTGCATTCCTTGGGCTTTTTGAGTTGCTTTTGCTGTTGTTGTTGATTATAGCCCTGTTATAGACAAGGCTGGGGACAGGGAAGTGACACAGCTGCTGACCACATTAGTGGCTCTTTGTGTCTCAGTGATGAAGGGGTAGCAAGGGTTTTTCTGAGGGCCTGCTGAGGGAGAAGTTTATATAGAAAGGCAGATCAGGAGAGCAGGACCACTTCCTTTTATCAACTGGCAGGTTCCAGCTCCTGTGTTTGCTCTAGCAAACATTCGAGGTGCCTACATTTGCAGTTGGTGATGGCAGTGCTTCCCACCACTCACTCGCCATCCCTGGGAGCTCCAGTCCTCAAGCCTGCTGCATGCTGTACCTGTGAGAGCTAGTGGAGAATGAGCCCAACGGGGTTGGCTCTCAGCCAACGGGGATGGGTACCGCATACATACAAAGGGGACAGACCCCTGCTCCCCCTTTCGGTTTAAGAAGAATAACCCATATTTGTGTGGTGTGAGAAGATGTATGGAATGCCATTACCAGTAGGTCCCTCCTGAGACTGGGAGGGAAAGCTTCAATTTTGAGCCTGTTCTTACTGCACACATACATGTAATCACTGGCAGGTGTCACTTCTGTATTAAAACACACTCTAGCCTAAAGCTTACTGCTTAGGTAGGTGCCAAGGCTAGGCCTTCCAGTTCCCACCCAGGGTCCTCAGTGCCAGCATCTTGGGGCACAGCAGATGGAGGTGAGTTTGCTAGAGAAACTCCTGCTAGGTTAAGCCTGACACAAAGATTCTGGTAGACGCGGAACAGTGAAGACTGCAGGGTATGAGGTTGTCCTCTTCACTGAGAAGAATGAAGCTTAGAACATCCTTGAGGGCTGAGGAAAAAGGTGTGGTTGTTGGGTGACAGTCAGCCTCGTGAGGGGCTTGCTTCCGATCTTTCTCCTTCCTGTTGGGGCAGTTTCTAGAGATTAGCCTTGTGTGAGAGGAGCTTGAAGACGGTTTTGTGTTTCTTCATTGTTTTTGAGTTTGTTTCTCACCCCATGTAGCCCAAGCTGGTCTCCAGCTCTTGGCAGTCCTGCTTCCTCAGCAGCCCAGGTACTAGGGTCACAGATCTGTCCTACCATGTTTGGCCCCTGTTTGCATCTCTTGTGCCTAGCCTGTGTGAGCAGCCCCCGGCGAAAGTGCAGTGCAGTGCCTGAGCATCTCTGACGCGTGCTCTGGGCTCTGCAGGCTTTACTTCCTGCCCTTGTCCAGCACCATTATGTTGTTCATGAAGTGTAGCTTCCAGAATTATATGCGACATACTTTATTTACCTCATCCATTCATTCCACCCATTTACTGTTGACTCATTCAGCTAATTATAATTGTGTGTTCATTACTGTGAAGTGCCAGGTGCTGAATGAGGAACTAGGGATGTTGTTGGAAAAGGTGTCCAGAGGCTCGGTTCACGAGAGGGGGTTTTTTTGGTGGGGGGGAGCTGGGGGTGTTGGGGAGGAATTAGGGCTTCAAGGTAGTGTCTTCTGGGAGTAGTAAACATCTGCCACTTGGGCGTCCTGGCATGAAGCCATGGGTCTGAGAGCCCCCTACTCCCTTCAGGTAGCCCTGCAGGCAGATGTGTTAGCTATTTTCCTGCAAGCTGAGCCCTGTAGACCCTGCTTTCTCTCTTGCTCAGGAAGTATGTGCTGTAGAGTTTGGGCTGAGGAAGAGGCCATTCTCCATCCACACTGTTGTCAAGGCAGCATCTATTCTCTCCTGTCCTCTGGGCCTGGCCTTTACATTTTCTGCCTTAGAGAGGTAATCTTCCAGAAGATGGGAGCTATTAACAAATTAGAAGGTATGAATGTGAGGATCCCAACTCACCTAGACCTGTGGTCTAACCCTTGTGACCTTGAGCAGGAACCCATGCCAAGGGTTTGAACACCCACTGAAGGTAGAAACAAGCCCTTGAGAGGATTGTCTTCAGCTGAGAGGCCAGGTCTGCGAGCATGCTCAGTACCATGCTGGCAGGCAGAAGCTGCTGTGCCCACTTTGTTTTTCAGCCTGTGTAATTGAGGAAAGAAAGTTGGTGAGTTAGCAAGATTATCAAGATAGTGTGTGAGATTCCCAAGATTTGTGTTCTCTATTCTGTGTGCTGTTTAGGAAGTATTTTCAGTAATTTCATCAGGAGAAGATAGCATTTTTAGTCTCAGATTAAGATAATTTGGCTGTGACATCTCGATTCCTATATCCACTGCTTGTTTACTGGTCTCTGAGCCTAGTGACTCCTTATGCCGTTCTGACTGTCCTCAGGCTTTGGCTTCAGGACACACAGGCCCATTGTGAGAGTTGCCAGACTGGGGTTTGTAGCACCCCTTCCGGACACTGAAGTGTTGAGTGGTCATGTGGTTCAGTTAGCTTGTCCGGGCCGCTCTGGTTCCATTGTCAAACTTGGCTTAGATCTCTGCGCTCATCCTTAAATCTCACTGACTTGTCTGTAAGTGTATGAGTGGAAGGCTGTGTGTTTGCAACAGTAGGATTTATATGGCAGGGTGCATGTGTTTCTTCCATAGGTCAGGAATTTGTCTCAGAGAAATGCTTATATTTGGAGTGGAGGCAGGGTGATAAGACACCTACAGGGAAGCATGAGCTGTGCTGTGAACACAGTCATGGGCTTCTGCATGTCTGCATTCTGTACAGGCACAGGGCTCTGAGGCAGGCGTCACCCATGGTTCTTAGAAGACAGCTCTAAGTTAAGGACACAAGAATTCTTAGGTCTTAGTTCTCGAATGTGCAGTTCACTAGCATTTTTTTCTTATTTAAAAAAATACAAAGATCTTTTTTAATTTCAAAAGTACAAGTTTATTAAAAAAATCCTAACTCATGTTGGGTTTTGGGAGTAGGGAGAGTAGAAGGTAGGCAAGGATAATGTGGAGAGGCTATGGCTGTGGGCTTTGGGGGAAGGACAGCAGCCTGGAGACTCATGTGTCCTCAACACAGCACTAACATGGTGTGAGGGAAGGAGCTTTGGGAAGTTGGAAGGCTGATCATTTCTTTTGCCAGTAAGATACATTTTCATGTTCCTGTTTGTTCCGGTTTCAAATGGTTGACATTATCTTCAGTTGTTTTCCTTTCTCAAAACACATGTTCCTTTTCAGTTGTACACACTGTGATACACATTACGAACCTGCACTGATAAGAGACATGGAATGTTCCTTCTCAGTAGGATGGGGTTTCTGTCATGATGAACTATGGCCATAGACTCTATCAGGGACAAATCATTGGCCACATGCAAGTCCTCAGTCTTGGTGCAGCTCAGGAAAGCAGTAGTGGCTGTCCAGGATGGCACCTGTCCCTCTTGAGGTCCTCTAGGACCCACTGAGAGAGTGTCCTGACTTCACTCTGGGTGTCTCAGGTAAACAAAAGTACTGCTTAAATCACTGCAGCCCTCTTGAGCTGGATGTTCATGTGTAACCACGTGACTCCTAGTGAGAGTACTAGTGATTTAAGAGGCCATCTCTGCACATTTCCCAGTGAAAGTAGCACTGTCTGTTTTGTTAACAAGTTGATATGGTCTCAGTGGGAGCACGTGTGAGAATGATGCCCATTAAGATCACTGTCTATGGCTCGTTACTGTGGCACGTTAAAGCTGTGCTTTGTGTGGTTTTCTGGACTTGAGTTCAGGTTCCACTTCTTGTATCAATGAATCTGTCAGGCTCTACTAAAAATAGTACGTCAGAGCTGGGGGCTAAGCAGCAAGCTTGCCTCTGAAGTGTTCCCACAAGGACATTCTTGGTGGCTGTGCTGGGGAATGGGAATGTTTCCACAGTGGTCAAGACAAGCATGCTCAGACTGGCACTTGAGTGCTGGAACCTTCTCCAGCCTGTGTAGATACTCCAGGAAGATCTGAAGCCCTGGGTCTTCTTTGCTCTCTTGGTAGTCCCTTGTCCTGGTCTCTTTGCTTAGTGAACGGTAGTTTTATTGCGTGGGTTGCTAAGAGTGAGCGTGTCGGGTGGGCTGGAGATTCTGGAATCAACTGACCTAGGTTTTAATCTGTCACATCACCAATAGCGTGTTGGTGGCTTAAGGCAGGTTGCTTTACTTCTGAATTTCAATTCTGTATTTATAAATTGAAATAATATTCTTCAGTTCACCTGGCTTTTATGAGAATTAAAATAAAATAAGACTTACTGTTAGTGAAGGCTGTGGAATTGCCAGGCCTTGCAATTCCTGGTGGTACATGCTTAAAGGACACACCGTTAATCTAGAAATAGAAGGAACATGGACCTGCAGTGGTGAGTTAGACAGTGGTGGATGTGGTCACTACCCCAGGCCTTGGGTCCATTCCCGTCATTGCTGTCCTTGCTGGATGCTGGGGCAGGTGGAGGTCAGACTATAGGAAATGGGTATGGGGTTGGGGGTGTTGCTGAAGATAACAGTTGGAGTTGGAGTGTGAGCTCTCAGTATTGTAGGGGTTGTTTCTTGAAGAGTTTTTAAGGATTTTTTTTTTCTTGTGTGATTTCATTTGTGAGAATTTTAGATTTGCCTCTTTATTGTTAGGTAAGCAAATATGAATTTGTCAAATGAATAAAAAATAAATGTAGATGATTACAAGGAAGGAAAGGGTGGACCTTGCTCACTCACAAAGCATTGTCTATGTAGATGTCTGTAGACCATCACCCATTTTAGTGTGGGTATCATTTGGGTCTTGAAATTAGCAATTTAAAAATCCTGTGCTCCGGAGGACTTGTAGATCCTTTCAGACCCATTCTTTGCCTCCAGGCAAAATAAATAAATAACCAGGCCAATCCTTGTGACTTCCTTTCCACTCTCAGAGTTTCAAAGGCAATATATATTGCAAATTTAAAAAACAAAAACTGTCATTTCAAAGTAAGGGAAGTACAGCCAGTGGACCAGTAGCTGAAGCAAAGACTCAGGTGGCTTGCAGATGGCGGGGTGGTGTGCAGAAGGCGGGGCCGGCCAACACTAACCCAAGGATAGCCATGGCCCATGCACAGCCTTGCTAGTCCTTCTAAGCAGTTCTTGGACTTATTTTAACATGGAGTTAACAGTCTGCTGAGGTCACTGGACTAACTTGATTTCCACAGCAGGCCTGCTGCAGTCATCACACCTGTAGCACAGCAGCGCCCAGCACACTCCCCCTCTGCTTCCTGCTGCCCTACTTCAGTTCTACTGCTGAGAGACCTTTCCTTCAGGAACTGGTCTCTGACATTGTCATTACATTTCTGTAGCCAAGTCACGGCAAAGTCGTGTCCACAAGAATGTCCAAGAAAGTTCAGAAGTGGTGCATGAAAAGATAGGAATGGAATTCAGAGCCTAGTGTGTCAGAGACAAGCATGTAACACAGGCATGTGCCTTTCCCTTGCCTTTCCACATCCTCAGGGAGGGTAGGGAGAGCCACATCCACACTGACCTGATCACCTCTCAATGCCCGTTATTCCCTATAGCTTGCTGATGACCGCATGGCACTGGTATCAGGCATCAGCCTAGATCCAGAAGCAGCAATTGGTGTGACAAAGCGGTCGCCTCCCAAGTGGGTGGATGGCGTGGACGAAGTAAGTTTCTGCATGCTTCCTTTTGTGGGTTTGTCTTTTAAGTTTGGATGACAACACAGTTGATTGAGAATCTGTCATGAGTCAGTATGGCTACAGTGAAAGCTGTGTCCTCAGACACTCCCATGCGAGAGTTTGCTCATTTATCTACCACACAGTAAAGCAAGACTGGGTCTGGATGGCTGCCTGGATGGTGTGGACTTAGTGTTAGCAACAACAACTTGAATTATAGAAAGAAATGAAAAACTATGGGATAAGGAAGGGTGTACGCTTCTTTGTTTTAGGTTTATTTATATTATGTTTGGTTTCTCCAGGCAGGGTTTCTCTGTGTAGCCAGGCTGGCTTCAAACTCAAGAGATCTACCTGCCTCTGCCTCCCCAGTGCTAGAATTGAAAGCGTGTAACACCACCTATTGGCTTATTTTACTTTATGTGTAATAGTGTTTTGCCTACAGGTCTGTCTTTGTATGAGGTGTGTGCCTGAGGGGATCATAAAGGAGCATTAGGACATGTAGGTGCTGGGAACTGAGCCGTCTTCTCTAACAAGTTGCTCTTGACCTAGCAAGTTGCTCTTGACCGTGCGCAGTCTCTCCAGCCTTTGTGCTCTTTGTTTTTTCCTTTATAACTTGAATTTCCAAAGTTACTTGTGTGTCAGCAGTATGCCACTAAATTCAACTGAGTGCAGATTCTGGTGTAGCTAATTGTCTTGAATACAGATGGATAGCTGCCAGGCATGAGTGGGATTCTAGTGAGTTCATTTGTTTAGATACAGTATGATGTTGGCCGCATTAAACAGAAGATGAAGGAGTTAGCCAGCCTTCATGATAAGCATTTGAACAGACCCACCCTGGATGACAGCAGCGAGGAGGAACATGCCATCGAGATCACCACCCAGGAGGTCACACAGGTAAGAACACACGCCAGTCCCGGGGAGGTGCTGATCCTCCCAACTCCCACCCCAGCCTTTGCTCCACTCTAAATGCCGTGGGCGTGGTGGCTCACGCCTTTAATCCCAGCACTTGGGAAGCAGAGGCAGGCGGATTTCTGAGTTCGAGGCCAGCCTGGTCTACAAAGTGAGTTCCAGGACAGCCAGGGCTATACAGAGAAACCCTGTCTCGAAAAACCATAAAAAAAAATAAAAATAAAAAAATAAAAAAAAAAAAAAAAAGAAAGAAAGACTCTAATGGGCACTTGGAAAAACTCAAGGTCTATGAGTGATTTTCAGAGTGTGTGGTTTTCTTGGAGGTATAGGCACTATTTTTCAGTTGTTGGTAGATACCACTAAATGTATCTACTAACTAAATGTAAATGTTAAAATGTATAATTGCTATCATATACTAGGACTTGGAATTTCATGCTAAAACACAGGTCCATAAGACAATAGGGTGGGCATTTTAATGGAATCCTGCTTAAACCAATCTTATATTGTTTGTGTGTTCGAGTCTCCTTTGTATTTACTTTGAGAGTAGACATCCAAATGTCTGAAACCAGCTTTGTAGCTGAGTAGTCATGAAATGTTTCTACTTCAGTCTCTGATCCTACCTTCTCATCTGTAAAATGGGCATAAAAGTCACACTAGTCTAGTACCTGCCTCATGTAGGAAGTCAAATAGTCAGACATAAAGTAGCAGGGCATGAATTGAGCAGTATCGGGCACAGGGTAGACACTGTACAGATAAGGTGAAGTTTAGGTAGGTCTTCAATGTGTGTGTATGAAACCTCTAGTCACCCTCTTTCACCCCTGCAATACACACACACACACACACACACACACACACACACACACACACACACGTCCAACCTGACCTTTCTATACCAGCCTGCAGAACAGCGTGCCACCTGGCAGAGATCTTGGCTAGGGGAGGCTTTTGATGTAAGCCAGAGCTATTCTCTCAGCTCTTCCATAGGTGCCAGCGTGCTGTGCAGGCCCTGCCCAGCCGGGCACGAAGGGCCTGCTCGGAGCAGGAAGAGCGGCTACTGCGGAACGTGGTGGCCTCCTTGGCACAGGCCCTGCAGGAGCTGTCCACCAGCTTCCGGCATGCACAGTCTGACTACCTGAAACGTGAGTGCAGGCCTGGTGGAGGGACTCTTAAGTAAGCATTGTGTTTTCGGTCCTCCTTTGGGGCAGTTTCTTTCTTCAGCACCTGCCTTTCATTGTTAACAGCTAGTTAGGCACATTCACACCTTTTGAGCAAGAGGAAGCTGCCTCCCTAGGGAACCCTTGCTGAGGAGAGAAGGCCTGGCTCCTGGTGCAGTGGGACAGACAGTTCCTGTCCAGGTGAATAGCACTCAGCCTCAGCTATGCATAGACTTTGAAAGCCACAGTGTTGTTATAGAAGCCTTGTTGGTGTGATGTTGCACTCTGTAGGTTTTGATGACATGTATCAGAGCCAGTTCCTCCACATAGTGACATCTGCATGGCCCTGGGTACCTGAAAGCAGGGTGCGAACAGTCTTGCATCAGCTGACTCTGGTTCTGGGTTTTCCTGTGTGTTGTTGTAAGGGATAGAACCCAGTTCCTCCTGAAACCCTGATCCCTTTCCCCATATCTGCCATCATTTCATTCCTCCAGACTCTGATCAGAATGCTTACTAGAGAGTCTCCAGAAGAGAGATACAGATGTTGTATTAATGTCTTATAACAGCAGCTAGAATAACTGTTTGTTTCACTTAGAGAAGTCTCAGATGGTTATGTCCTGCCTGTCTGTCTTGGCATCCTGTGAATTGGGCATTTAGAGAGTGGCTGCCCCGAGTACCCTGAACGCTTGCATGGTGTTGCAGTGCTCTAATGCAAACAAGGCTCCCCTCTGGAGGTGGGCTCTTTAGACTGTTAGTGGCCTCCCCTTGCTATTGGGTTTCACTCTTAGACAGCCTTTTTCATGGTAGAACAGTAGCCATACCCGTTCAAGTAAAGTGGGCTCCTACTGTCTGCTAGGCATGAAAAACCGAGAGGAGAGATCGCAGCATTTCTTCGACACCCCAGTACCACTAATGGATGATGGAGATGATGCTACTCTGTATGGTCAGGTATGTGATGGGATGGGTGTCTTCTGCCTCTTTTCCTAAGCTCCTTGCCCCTATGCAGTGCCTGGTGGGCGGCTGTTGTCTTGTGCCTGCCAAGTAGTCCTTGCTGTAGGCAGAGCAGCCATGCTGGACCTCCCTCCTAGTTGTCACAGAGGCCTGCAGCATACACAAAGCCATCCTGGAGCCCAGTGTGGCTGCAGATGTGGCTTCTTTCTGGACCCCCACTTTAGCTACTATCTTAGGTACCATTCTGTTTGGGGGGTGGGGTCCTTGCTTCCTGTCTAGGAAATAAGTTACCTGTTGCCAAATATTTTATAAAAAATATTTTCAGAATTTGTTTTCTCTGAATGCTGTGTAAACTGGCCGGCCACGGCTTTGCTAACTGGGAGCCTCTTGTTTGGACAGGGCTTCACGGATGACCAGCTTGTGCTGGTAGAGCAAAACACACTGATGGTGGAGGAGAGGGAGCGAGAGATCCGTCAGATTGTGCAGTCCATTTCAGACCTCAATGAAATCTTCAGGGACTTGGGAGCCATGATTGTGGAGCAGGTGTGTGCCCTGCAGGGTGTTATGCCCACCCTTCTTCATGGTCCTTAGATCTTGTCCTCTAGTTGGGAAAATGTTTAAACACGTGCTTCTCATACATAGTATGTTTGAATATGTGTGAGTGTTTGCAAGTAATGTGGGCTACTGTCATTCCCTGTGAAAACACCAAAAAAAAAAAAAAAAAAAAAAAGAAACTTTTTTTTCTTTTAAAATCTGGGGAGGGAGAGAGGAATTCTAATGCTTTCTGCCCTGCCCCAAAGATACTCATGTACATATATCCTTTGGAGGCCTGGCGGACTGACCAAGCCTGGCCTGATTTTGCCAGTGTACAATTCCCTTCTGACAGTGGTAGATTGTTGTGTAATGGCTGTTGGAACACCAGCTTTTAAGTAGAATTAAATCGTTATTCATTGCTACAATCTGATTAGGGCTTTTTATTACCTTGCCAGCAGGGATTTGTTTGGGTCCTGGTCCCATGAAACCAACTACAGAGTGTTGAGGCATCGTCAGAGTTGGCTGGTTAACTGCCACGTTTCCCAATGAATCCCATCCTCCGTACTTCATGTAGAACCCAAAAGACTAGACAGTTTAATCACCTATCCTTGAGTCCCAGGTTGTCATTTTAGAAAGTGATTAGAGCAACCTGACCATGGTGGTAGAAACTAGCTCGTATCCTCTGTCTGCCAGATCCAAGTACTTAATCAGCAAGAGATGGAAAGCCAGGGTTCTTTGCTCTCTAGGACAGGTTTCTAAGCCCTCGTACATCCGAAGGTGGTACATCTCTTATCTGTAGAGGCTAAATCAAAAGTCGAAACCCGGTTTTGATTCTTGGTGCAGCTGACACAGTACTTTGTGCAGAATGCCCTAAACTGTTCTTGGGTCTGACACTGTCCTGGTGTGGGTCCCGAGGTCTGTGATATGCATGTCTCAGGGTTGGCAGCTCAGTTCCCCAGCTGTAATTAACCATCTGTACTGTCTCTTATTACTCAGGGAACAGTCCTTGATAGAATTGACTATAATGTTGAACAGTCCTGTGTCAAGACTGAAGATGGCTTGAAACAGCTTCACAAGGTACTGCTATTCTCCTTGGTGGGTCTTTAGGAACCTCTGTCTCTCCTAGGAGGGTTCCTTCCTCTGTCACACAGCCTCAACTCAGACACACAAGGTAGAGGTGGACTCCGTTGTCTCCTTGGGAGCAGCAATGAACTTGCTTTCGAGCGGCAGCCTGGCGTCAGACACCTGGGCACTTCTGTGAGGAGCCTGGTGTCAGACACCTGGGCACTTCTTGTGAGGAGCCCGGCTTTCTTTCTTTCCTGTTAGAGACACTTTCTTGTGTTTGGAGGTTTACTGCTTAGTGCTGCTAACACTGGGTGTGCGGGTTCACTTCTGACAAGTTAGTGCTGGAAAACTCTGAACAAGGCTAAATGTGTAACTCCTCACTGTGTCAGCTGTAGAGAAGTTGGTGGAAGGAGTTGGTTCCTGTTGTCGAGGGCCTCTTTCATGGGAGTGCATGCTTGCTTTTGTTTTTAAGAAGTTGGTAGAAGTCATCTTAGAAATCCTGTAATCGTTTATGAGAAATGGACTTATAGATACCGAGGTGGTACGTGTGGTTGGGCACGCGACTCCTGTGAAGGGAATGGAGCTCGTGTGCTTGATAGATTCAATCAGTCCTGTGCACCTCCTTGTCACTGAAGCCCACTGGAGCTTCTGGCTAGGGGATGAGCATTTTCCTAAGTCATGAACAGTCAGTCACTCCATTTTACTTTACCATGGTCCTAGCCCTTCTGCAGCCACTGACCAGAGACCCTTCCCATCCCTGTGCTGTTTACCTCAGAGCAGGGACAAGTCTTGCTTAATAGTGTTTAGAGTAATGGAGAAGCCAGCCTGTGTCTCACAAGCTAAAGCTGCCCCAGCTTCTCTATAGAAGGTTCGAGCTGCTGCTAAATTACCCATAGGCTCTGAGGTTTAAGTCACAACACGAAACATGCTTTGTGCTGTGATGCAGACCAGGGGGGAGACGTCTCTGTGGGAGAGACTGGATGGCACACAAGTTAAGACTTTGGGTTTGGTCTGGAGTTATTTGAGAGTTTACCCAGAGCGTTGGGGTTGCTGTGAGAAGTGGTGCTACCCCCAGCTCACATTGTGGGAAGGCAGTTGAGACTTGGGAGTGGCTCCCATCCTGTTTCTAGGTGGGGAGGGCATTTTCTGGGTGGCTGGTGGGTTCCCTAAGGATGGTCATCTCCTAGTGCCAGTAGTGTGTGCGCATGTTCTCCTCCTTTGAGGGGTCTGTGTTTCCATATCACCACACATTTACGTGTGTGTGCTTCCCAGGTGCTTCTGTAGGAAAGAGGGGTGCAGGTGAGTAGTATGTGTTAGTGCTACATGTAGGGGAGGTAAGCAGATGGGCCTTTGGAAGCCCCTCTCTGTGCCATTAGTCCAGGGGCGGGGTGGTATATAAACACACACCATTGTCTATTTCTTCCTCAAACAATGAGATGTTCTGTTTCCACGTTCAGAGGAAGTGACCACAGGGCCTCTTGGGGTCACTGGTCAGCCTTTCCTACACAGGGGAGAAAGACAGTGCACATTTACATTTGTCCCAGGCACAGGGACCTTCTTGAGAATCCACAGTAGGAAGCAATAGGCCCAGTGTAACTTGGTGTCTCTTGACCTCTGTCTTCACACCAGATCCCAGTGTGCGTCAGGGTCTTGGTGGTTGATATCACACTGAAGGAGTCTCTCCAGTGAGGTTTGGCTTGTAATGCAGACTTGAGACCCTCCTGCAGATGCAAGGCTTGGCTGAGGGCTGTGAGGAAATAACACTTCCTCCTGTTTTGTAGGCAGAGCAGTACCAGAAGAAGAACCGGAAGATGCTTGTGATCGTGATTCTGGTTGCCGTCATCATAGTCCTCCTTGTGGCCCTCATCGCTGTAAAGTCTCGCTAGTGGCACCCACTTCCTGAGAGTGCTGCTGTGTGGATTAGTTGGTGTTAGGACATGGCTGGTGCCTCACGACTGCACTGTCTAGAGAGCAGTGACCAGCGGACCTTCCCGTGAACACCTTCTAACCAGTGGGCTGGCGTGTAGGCACGGCCATGTGTTCCATCTCTGTCCAGAGTCTAAGGACTTGATGCTGTTGCCGAAGAGACTGGCCTATGCTGAGCTGTCGTGTGAATGCGTGCTTTAGTGAAAGGAGTGGAAGGTTTACAGGCACTGCCAAAGCTCCGTGTCATGTGCGCATGCTCATTTTTAGCACTAATGTCTGAGCAGCATGTTAAATAATTTGGGGGAAATTTTTTTTTTAACCATCTGGTTTTTAAGAAGTTTGGTACCAAAAATGTATGCTTGTAGAGGCAGTGCCTCTTCATCTTCCTGGCTGAAAACAAAGCGAGAAGTCCTGCAAGGATTTATAATCTGCTCCCATTGACTTAATTTAGCTTTCCATCACTGTTAACGATCAGAGTAACAAAGTGTGAAAAATAAGAAACCATCATTGATGTTAATTAACACATTTAGACGGGCCAGTTAAACCAGCTTCATGTGTTTAAATCAATTGTAAATAGCATATTCCTCATTCAGAATTTTTGCCCTGCATTTTCTACTGTAAACCAAGAGGGGTTACTAAGCAAAACCTTCTGAATCAGAAACTTGGTCATTTGAACCAACCTCACATTACAAGAAAGCCTGACAGTATGTCCCCAGCCATCCTTCCTCAGTCCATTACTTACATTCTAGCTACGTAATGACCTGTCCAAACCTGACTCCATTTAATGAACTGTGAATTTACACAGAGGCCATTTTAAATGGGTCACCCCATTTAGGATTAGTGGATCTCAAATTATTAACCAAACATCACTCCATTTCAAAGTAAAATATTCTACACATGATTTGATTTATCGACTCTTCCATTGCCACTTAGCAATGCCCAGAAAACGGGTATGTATATTCCTGAGGACAGTGAGAAGCTCAGCTAGGGAAACCCTGTGTGTATGTGTGTTCTGAGGTTTTTGGGGTTTTTTGTTTTTGTTTTTGTTTTTGTTTTTTTCCGTATATGTGTGAGCGTATCATGTATTATCAGATGGCCAAAGTAGGGTTCTGTTTACTACCTGTTAACTCTATGGTGCTTGTGTGCTCTGCAGAACTAGAGCGATATGGACCAGATGGACGGACGGACGGAGCTTTGAGAGTGTGTGTATCTCACTTGCTCTGTCTGCATCAACACTGCTGGGATTTTAGTGATCGTTGTGTAACTGTTGACGGCTTGAAAAAACTTTTCTGCCTCTCTTAAATTATTTAAACAGTGTGGCCCTCTTAAGTGTGTTAGATTTTTATTTGGACCAGGCATATGAAATCCTTCTCTGGGATTCACTGAAGGGTGTCTCAAAACTCCAGCTCAGACCTAGAAATGGAGTCATGTAGACCTGTCATGAACTCACCCTCCCTGCCTGGGCCATGGAGTAATGGGAGCTAAAGGTTTACTGGATTCTTTGGCAATGTTAGTAGAGAGGGTTAGAAAAGAGGAGGCAGCACCTACCCCACCACTTCAGAATTGGGGAAGGGGCTCTACAGTCTCCTCTAAACCTCTGAGGTTAGACAAGCTGTTCCTGGGTAGACTGGCCAAATTAGGGGACCTGCTTCAAGCAATCTGTGGAGATCATGCTGAGTAATTGTGAAAGCCTTGAAGAAAAGTGACCTTTTAAGAAAGGATCACTATTTATAATTTATTTCCCTGAATAGATTTTATTTTGGTGGGGGCGTTGGTCCCTCCTCCCCCCCACCAATCCATCTGGTTAGAAATTGTCCCAAGGACCTGTGAGGAGAGGGACTGTCCCCTTCTGCCTGGAGGCAGTGTGATGCTGGTCTGGGCCCAAGCCACCCTGGTGGGTATCCTGAAAGGGCTTAGATACTTGGCTGTACCGAGCTCCAGAGCTTTGTGCACTCGCTCTTTGGGGCCCCACTGCCCTGTGCACTCGCTCTTTGGGCCCCCACTGCCCTGTGTACTCGCTCTTTGGGGCCCCACTGCCCTGTGCACTCGCTCTTTGGGCCCCCACTGCCCTGTATACTCGCTCTTTGGGGCTCCACTGCCCTTTGTACTCGCTCTTTGGGGCCCCTTTGCTGTTGAGCCTGTTCTGGGAAAAGATGAGAAGTTAGTACCCATGTCCTGTTAGGTCCCTCAGGGTAATGGCTTTTGGAAGAGGACTCTTGTACCTGCTGACAGCCGCTGTCTGTGCGACCATCCTTCCCTTCAGTCTGGCTGTGGAGGTGACAATCACACAGACCCGTCTCTCCCTGTGCCTGGGAAGCACCTTGGGAAAGAAACCCAGCCTCTGGACACCACCTCCCTCTGCTGCCCTGCTGGCTCTTGTAGAATTGGGGTGGAAGGGGAGAGGGAAAGAACTGTTGGTCCTTCGGGGGCCCTGATCTTTCCTAAGACTAACATAAAATTGCTGTCTGTCATTCTGTTTGTTGGGGGTGGAGGGACATTGGGGTGCTGGCTGGGCCACTGTGTGAAGCAATGTGTGTCTAATTTAACGGATGTACCATTTTCTCTGCTAATTGAGAGAACATTATTTATTTGTTTTGACACAAGTGTGTGCAGTGTTTCATCCCAGCTAATGGCTTCTTAAAGGTAATAAAACCCTTCAACCTAATTGGTCAGATGAGACTTTTTCCTTGTATGCTTAAATAAAGCATTAGTGAAACACTTCTATCCAAAATGACTTTTTTTTTGTCCTTTTTAAAAAAAAAAAAAAAAAAAAAAAAAGAAGCTAATTTACTGTTACTGGAAACTTTTTGTACAATAAAGCAATCTCACAGATTGGAGAGCATCCGGCATTCCTAGTATTAATTTTAACAATGGGGGTCATATTTTCTTCAAATGTGTTTGTGTTAGCAGAGGGGCCTGACCATGTCTGGGATCTTTGGGGCCCTGGCTATTTATTTTGTGCCTGAGGCCTCTGCCTCAGAGTCTGAAAGTCGATTTGTCTATCTAATGGAGGTCTGCAAAGGGACCAATCAATTTGCTATCCAATATACAAAAAGAAAAACCACATAAAAGACAGATAATTATTTTTCGTTATGGAAACGTGCTTTATGGAGCCTGTTTGGTAACCTTCAGATCATGCCAAAGTGTTTGCAGTGTGCAGGCTCTGGGATCTACCACTGGGAGGGAATGTCTTCCTCCAGTGTGGTATGACAAAGTCGAGCGACAGTATTTGCTAGGAGGCCGGAGCAGAGTATCGATGTTTGTATACATGCATACCTGGGAGAGAGGAGAGGTGATGCAGAATTGATGCAGGACCCGTGCGTGGGGTGGCTGTCATAGTGGGTGGGTCCTGGCAAACGTGGTCAGTCGTGAGAGCCCTCCAAAGAGCTTGCTGAACCACTGACTAGTCTCCTGCTTCCTGCACTCTGTTGTTCTTTACAATGTATGATTCCCTTCCTTCCCATCAGTCAGTCACTTGCAGAGAACAACCCATTTTCCTAAGGCTAGAATGTTGAGTCCAGTGGTAGCTACATTCAAGCCTATATCCTGATGTGGCTTAAGGTGGGAAGGCCTGTGAATGGGGAAGAGGGTGGGTTATTTTAGCTCAGGTTGCCCTTGAATTTGTGACCCCATCTTTACCTTCCAGCTGCTGAGATTATAGGCATACAAGTGCTGCCATTGCAGGGCAGTGGATGGCTAAACAGTGGAGTCATCTTTGCAATGGAGTCTTTGGTGATCTGAGTTTCTAATGGTCGGTCACACAGGAGTGTGTACTCACAATTGGGCATTGTCATTAAGCGTTGAGACTTGGGCACTGGGTCAGAGTTGGTGACCAGTTGAGGTGTTTGATTCTCATCCTGAGAATCAGACAATAGGCTTAGTGTGGAGCTCTGCTAATTTTGAACGTGGTCTATGAAGTTAGAGCCACCTTCCTCTGCCGTGTGAGGTCATAACCACCTACCCAAACATGCATGTGAATAGCAGCAGAGCAGAGTAGGCCGACTATGAGCCAGGGCACTTGATCATCGGGGTCCCTTCTATCTCAGACATATGGGGACCATGTGAAGACACCTTTTCATGGTGGGCTGGGGTCAGGCGGGTAAAGGAGGGACAGTCGCAGCATCTGGCACTGGTCACACGGTAGGATTTTATTCTAAGGAAGCAGCTCTGATCCATCTGATGAGTCTTGGGGGTCTTAGTTATGCTCAGTGCCTGTAAGTGTGGGTCTCAGTTGTGTTTTCCTGTGTTTATTGGCCCTTTGAAACCTCTGAGTGTTCTTTGAATTCTCTTGACCACCCACACAGCACCTTTAACCTTGTGTCTGATGTTTCTGTTGAGTTGTTTTGAAACTGAAGGAAAGCAGCCCCTGCAAGTCGATGACCGTGAGAACAAGCTATTGCCAGCACCGCACGGTGGACGTGTTTCCTACCGGGCTTAGAGTCACCATCCTCAGACTAAACCCATCTATGCTGGGTTTTCTTACTATGTCAAGGGACATTCCACAGAGCCAAATGGCAGAGACTTGTGCACAATTATCTGGTCAATTGAGGCAAAAGAAAATAATCATTTGTCCAATTGTGCAAATGAGCTCCCTGGACTGTCCTGAATGCTGAGATAATTGTGTGGTCCTCCACTTTCATTCCATAATCTGGCAAAAATGGGCTATTTAAACAAGGCTCCATTCGACAACGCACATTCCAATCAGGCTTCATTAAAACAGACCACTGGGGTTTGCATTTTCTGTTTGTCAACTATAATTCTATAATTGCTTTAAGCTAATCATCCAAATTCCACCATTAGTAATCACTATCTCTCATTTACAGATGTGATAGAGGCCGAGGGCCCTGGTTTATGTCCTTTGGTCTCATTTTCCCAGGAAGTGCTGAGGGAACCAAATGCCTGTTCTCTGGCTTGGCATTCTGACCCAGGGTCTCACAGTAGAGCTTTGTTTTATTCACTGTGGGGAGGAAAAACACCTCCCACACTGAGCCGTCCCTTCTCTATGTGGGGAAACCGAGACCCATGCCCAGGTGTAGCACAGGATCGAACTGGAATTGTCACTTTCCTAATCTCTAGACCAGCACTTCTCTCTGCTTATTCCATTTTAATTGTTCATTTCTTTCCATAAAATTAAATGACCTTCTTCAAGAAAGATTTAATGGTCAAGATGTGATTTGGTAAAAAGCTTCCTCAAGGGTGTTTTTTCTTATTACAAAGATGAGGCCAGGCTGCAGCTCTGAGAGATCTGCAGACAGCGGTGAACCATTACCCCAGTTCAGTTTTTTGTGTAATTGGTGTGAAGAGATTGCTGCTGATGAATCAGCCTGCCGCCGAACAGAAAAATAATGAGTGTGTGGTGACGCGACCGGGTGTACGCACATGTGAGCTCGCAGTTGTTTACCAAAGGTATATGCGTGCATAAAATGCTCGCCGAGATGGATAATGTCATTTTAAAGTTGTAAATAATAAAAAATAGTCTCGGGCAGACCTGATTTTACAATTGCCCGAGACTGCGGCACTTCATTTCAACACTATGCGATGGCTAGAAATTGATTTTTTTTTTTAAATCCAATTAAGCCCCAAGGTTGGTCATCCATTTAAAAGGTCGGGTGAGTTAAACAGTGACAGGGCCTTCGGTTCATGCTAATAATTAGATTTACACAGAACTCCAGCCCTCGTGTCTGCGTTATGGAGACATATGTTTTCTGTTTGCACAACTCTGAGCTGTCCAAGCCTCCAAGCCCTGGTGCAGACAAACCAGCCAAGCAGGGACCCAGGCTTTCTGAGACCCCAGCAGCACTCACCCCACTATGACTTCCCCTGGCATTCCCAGTCCACCATGAGAGTGTGGGTGCCAGCATCCAACTAGCTGCCCTCTTTTCTATAGCCCTGAGAATCCTAGGGATGGAAAGTAGCCTCTCGTGCGAAGAAGAATCTGTACCATCTGGTTTCATGTGCTGCTGACTTTAAGACAACAAATAAATCCTGGTTTAAAAACAGCACTGAACAGCACGTTGCTGAGTGTACCTGGCACAGGGAGAGGAAGGCTTCAAAATACCTTTCTAGGCTTCTCACAAGTAATGTCTTAAGTGTTACTATATTATGAAGATGTTGGGAAAATCATGAGTCTGAGGAAAATGTTTCATTCTCTGCTTGGGTTAGGGTGTCATTCTCGTTTTATAAATGGCTGAGACCTGGCATTTCACCCTGCACTGTAATGTAAGTAAGGCATTTCA
The DNA here is from genome assembly GCA_902729485.2 of Mus minutoides. Lineage (NCBI taxonomy): Eukaryota > Metazoa > Chordata > Mammalia > Rodentia > Muridae > Mus > Mus minutoides. Next base: position 37,622 of record LR753572.1, on the reverse strand, counting down.
GTATGCTCCATCCATAACCAAACCAGCCTGAAATAAGAGACCTTCTAGAACTTTCCATCCATAACCATGAACCAGCCTTAAATAAGGGCCCTTCCAGAACTTTCCATTTACAGCTATGAACCACTCTGAAATAAGGGCCCTTCCAGAATGTTGCATCCATAACTATGAACCAGCCTTCAATAAAGACCCTTCTAGAATGTTCCATCTGTAACTATGAACCAGCCTGAAATAAAGACCCAGAATTTTCCATCCATAACTTTGAGCGAGCCAAAAAAAAAACAAAAAAACTTCCAGATTCAGTGAGAAGAAAATATTGAATTTGCTTCTCGTTGCTCACCACTCCAGACAACAAAAGCCTAAGAATTTTAGATTAGCTTTTCGCCTCCCCCACCCTCCCCTCACACCACTCAGTTGCCCAAATCCTCAACAACAGATTTATGATTCTTTTTGAAAGGTCTGCGTTGGATAGCACAGATAGACATGCAATAAACACAAGGGTGTTTGTGAGGTGAATGTGACGTGGGCTGGAGTGAGTCATCTCAATACACTGGAGAGATCCGCTTCTAACAGGATCCTGCCAGCGAAGGTTTTTCCTCAGGAAAAGATTTGATCAGAATAAACATTCACCTCCATTTTGCTTTTCTGTAAGTCTACATGTTCACAGGTTGGGTTTGCTTGAGGGAATGTGGGACTCAACTAGCTGTTGCTCTCTTATTCCTGCATCCGCCCCAGTCCCAAGGCTCCAGGTCCTCAATATGCCCTCAAAAACTTTCACAACTACAAAAATAATTGTGCTGGTGTTCGGAGGTAAATAGGAATTTACTTCCCGAGACATGAGGGTTATTGCTGCCTGAAGCTGGGAGGCTCATTCAAGGGCTAGTTCAGACCTCCATCTTCTCCAGGAGTTCAGACCTCCATCTTCTCCAGGAGTACCCAAGACCCCATGTCCAAAGGACCAGGTTCAGCTTGTGAATAAATGGTTCTGCTAGTACATTTTTGTTAACGAGTTCTCTCTTGTCCTGCTGATGGCAGAGATTGAAGACAGTCACAGAGATTGTATGGCATGCTTTTCAAGCAAGGCACAAACAATTGTGTGACACCTTTTGTGTAAGATGCGTGAAGGTAGTATTTTTCTCAAAGAGGCAGGCAAGACAAACCAGAAAGTAGTAGAAATGGCTGCCTGTGGGGGTAAAGAGGGACATGTGAGGATGAATAGAAAGTGGGGACAGGAGGAACCCCCCCTTTTGAGCGTCTCTCTTCACAGCTAGGGTTTTTTGAGATGGATAAATGTTTCACGTATTCAGAAAAGAAAATGGAACAAGAAGCAAGGGGAGGCAAACCATCATCTGAACACAAGCAGGAACCTAAGCAGCTGCCACAGAAAAGCCACACAGCCATGAAAACAGCTCCTCACGTGGCAGTGGGCGAGCGCAAGCACAAAAAGAATTAAGAAAGGGCAGCTGTGTGGTCGGGAGGTGCTGCTGTCTGTCTGGGGAGAGCAAGAGAGCATCCACGGGAGGGTGACTGCCTGTCAGGAGGAAGCCTGCAGAGGGGTCACAAGGGAAGGCATCTGCAAGCCTGCGATGTCCTATGAATGAAAAGACCCCACAACAAGCGTCCCTGGGGACCTAGTGTGCCTCCACTTAACCAACTGGTCCCAAATGCGACCCAAGAGCCACAGCTTCCTGGAGAAGTGGCTGGCGGGACAAGAAGGAACAGAATGAGCCAATAATCTTATAACACTAGGACCAACCAACCAACCAAACACACAAACACAAAACTGAGAATGTGTTAGGACATACAAACCTGGCCAAGGGGACTGCTAGTGTCCTCAGCAACTGTACTGCAGACAAGCAGGTACCTGTGAGTGTTCATAAGGACATGGGGTGGGGCGCTGGACCCCTAGGGCCTCGCTCATGGTTCAGTTTCCTGACTTGCTCCTTTTGGAGACAGAAGTTCTGCCTTCTTGTTCTGTGTTGGACTTCTTACATGATGTAGCCAGTCCCAGGAAGCAAGAAGGAAGCCATTCAGAAAGAGCTGGAAATTACAGCCTAGAGGTTGTAGCCAAGGTGCCCCCATGTGCATATAGGACTAGAGCTGAGTCACCATGACAGAAACACTGAACACCAAGGCATCCAGCAGTCCCAAAGTGTCCCTCCCCATAAGGAAAAGAGACAGAAAGGCTCTATCTAGTAGGGAAGATAATCTTCCCCTAACAGTAGATGAGAACAAATATCTGTTCTGGTGTCTGAACAGGAAATTAACAAAATAGCAACAGTTTCTTTAGCCCCTCCGGAGAAAATAAGACCAACCGTGCAAGCCAGAGCCCTTCCCTGCCACGCATCTATTAAACAAGGGAGGTGGGGAACTGGGAGTTGAGCTCAGTTTGTTGGTAGAGGGCTTGCCTAGCATTCATGAAACTCTGAGGTTATACGCAGCCAATAATGGCACACAACTGCAAGCCCAGCCCAGGTGGCAAGAGGGTCGGAAGTTCAGGGCCAACCTCAGGTAGACTCAAGTACATCTTGGGCAATGTGAGTCCCAGCCACAAATAAGTCAAAAAATAATAAATAAAAATGGTAGGAATGGTGGTTATTGGTGTAAAACAGACACAGCTTCTACTTCTATTGATTATATTAAAAAAAAAAAAATGTACTTTGACCAGAAGAGATCTCTCAGATCCCACTTAAACCAAATGTAAGGGGCACTTAGACCCTGTACCTCCTCATGAGAGACAGTGGAAAGCATAATATAGATTTTTGCCAAACACCTTCAACCCAAATCTAATCTCAAAGTAGCAGGCAAATTCAAACTTCAAGGCCTTTTGTGTGACATGTCCTCACCGTGAGAAAGAGGTAGGGATTATTTAGGATTCAGGGAGACTAGAGAACCTGACAGCCAAATGGAACGTCTGATCCTTGTGTGGCTTCTGGTAAAGGAAAAAGCCACAGAGGATGTCTGAGGACAGTGAGGACGTCTCGCTGCCAACAGTGTTAGAGGACAGTGTTTGAATCGTGAGTCGCCCAGGGTCTGAATGGGAGGATGTGGTCCAACCAGCATCCTCATTCACAGAGTGTATCACTCTGAGGCACTTAGGGCTAAATGTATGCAATTTGCTTTAAACAATGCAGGAAATAAATATGTGCTCACATACCTGTATACCCGAATATGTATAGATTATAAACATGCACAGTCTTGCTGAAAGGTGCAGACGTGTCTTCATTGTACTAGGTTTTCAATTTTCCATAGTTGGTGAAGGTGGTTTTCGTTTGTTTGTTTTTCTACAACAGTGAGCTCCTCTTACTTTGAGCATAGGTAGACCATCTGGTACTACTGGTTACAGAATGTAGCCAAGGCATTTTCTCATCATAGGGAACTGAGGACATGGTACAGAGATGCAAGACACAGAGATCGCAGCCTGGGGCAGAACCCACAGAGGTCATGTCCTGTTTTTCTAGGTTGGTAGCTTCAGCCAAGTATCATAGAATGGGGATCACCAGACCAGAGCTGTCTTCCACTTTCTGCTCATAGTGTTCATTTCTCCTAAGACTTAGGACTGCTGACTGGTGTTCAGTCATGTACAAGGGCAAGAACAAAGTCTGGCTGAATGGATGCTAGGCCTGGTCACCTGAGTTCAGATGTCCCAAGTGGACTGTGTCCTTTAGCACCCCAGGGCACCCTATGAGGGGTTAGTTCCCTAGTTCAGGATCCAACTGCCAGCAAACTTCAACTCATTCCTCAAGACCCACGTCAAAGCTCTCGCCGTCCGCAGGGCCTCCCTTGCCTCAGTCGTCTCCCAGAAACTGGGTGTCTGGATTTTGTGGCTGTGACTCCGCCCATCCACATATTTAAGCAGCTTTCATCCACAGCTGCTCTCTTTGGAGAGATCAGGGGTCTAGAGCTGTTCAGGACTGATGTTTGCTAGGTAACTAGGTTGGGCTGAGGAAGCTGAGGCAGGAGGATTGCAAGTCCAAGGCCAGCCTATCAACGAAGCTAGAGATAAGCTTGAGACTGGCCTAGTAGAAAATGGAGACATGGGGATGTGATTTATGGCAGAGCACTTGGCCAGTCAGACGAGGTCCCGGGGTTCAGTCCCCAGCGCCAAAATGAATACAAGAATGCACATATGACTACTGGATGAAGATACCATAAACCGCGACACTTGCCTTCTTGGGCCAGGTACTCTAGTATTGAGGACACTTGCAGATCAGTGAGTGCAAACAGCCTTAGGAGACGTGTCGGGTTTTAGAACTGTGTCCCAGAATGTGACCTCATGACTCCTGAGAACTTTACTCTAGTTTCTCCCAGAAGCCTTTGAACTTTCTGCTGCTTCTTAGCTGCAGCAACACCCTTATTGGGGGTGGAACTGGCTGCAATTCATCACAATTGTAAGTTGCTGCTTGGGTTGCAAGATCTGGCCATTTGTTTTAAACTTTCATTTTTCAAAAAAAAAAAAATTAAGAAGTTCAATTTTTCCTTGACAGTGAGGTGTATCCTGAGCTGTGGGTTAGTTAATACCTTCATAAAAATCTATCTAACTAAGCAGAGCAGCCCTGTGTCATTTGTGTTAGTGTCCGTGAAGCTTGCCGTGAGAGGGAAAATACTTTCTTCAGACTTTCTCAGATCCATCACACATTCTGTGTGGTTTCAATTTCTTCTGTCTGGGGGTGGCATGAAACCAGGGATCAGGAATATTTGGTCATTACAAAGCATCCAACAGTCCCTCTTGCTCTGTATGTAGTAAGTATTTAATAAGTGCTGGCTGAGTTGAGCCAACTCAGTCATCTTTGTTTACGATTCACAAGAGTTACTTCCTTTATTTATAGGGAAGAACTCTGAATAGGCATAGGCAGACCCTATTGTCTATGAATGTGTGTGTGTGCTGCCTGTGTTTGTATGTGTTCATATGTGTGTGGGCACATGCACATGTGAGTTTACATATATAAAGGCTGATGGTTGACCTAGGGGTCTTCCTTTAATGAATCTCCTCCACCTTGTTTCTTTGGTAGACTTTTACAGTTACTTGTATATTCATTTTGTGTTTGTGTATATGCTTGAGCAGGATACAGTACTCACCTGCAGATTGATGACAACCTACCAGAGTTGGTCTGCTTCTTCCCATGAGGTAACTGGGAGTTGAACTCAGATGACAAGTGCCTTTATCCATAGAGACGTCTGAAAGGCCCCCACCTTGTTTTTTGAGGCAGCGTCCCTCACTGAACCTGAAGTTAACCAACTGGGTAAGAATGGCTGATCACGGAGCTCCAGGGACGCTTGTCCCCACCCCCCAGTGCTAGGATGCAGCCCATCTTTTTACAGGTGCTGGGATCTTCAGGTCTGTGCAGCAAATATTTTACCTCCCAAATCATCTCCCCAAGCCCTCCAAAACACTCTGTGGTCTATAGCATCTGCAGAGACCTGCGCGCCTGCAGCACCAGCTACTGCTCTCATAGGCTGCAGGCTGTCTTGCTCACTCCTCCCCCACGTCCCAGTGTCATTCCTTCAGATGACATCTTGCTGTGGACTGGCCTGGGAACGCGTAGTACTTCTCCCACAGGGATCAGCTTGAGCCTGCCACCCTCTAGGAAAATTGCAAGTTGTCTCGGCCCCTCCTGAGTGCCTTGGGCCTCACACTGTATTTGCAAACACCAGAGAATCGGGATAGAACACTTAGTACCCTTTACAAATGTGTGAAAACATGCAGTTGCTGTAAAAACTCTTTTTCAAGAAAATAAGATCCAATTAGTGTTGACTTCTGTGTCAGGAAAGCTGGAGTTTCAAAGGAATCCCCTCTGCTCATTCAGCTACTGCTGTCTTCAGGGCTGGCCTGCTCTGGGCTGTTCGATGGAACCTTCAAAGTTGAAGAAATCCATACCATAGATGGCTTGTAGGTGGGGACATAAGGTGGGTGGTGCCTGCAGGGTCAGTGGAATGGAGAGCTATGTGATGAAACTGGCTTTGGTAGATTTTTAAAAAATGTTTTATTTAATTCTCTCTCTCTCTCTCTCTCTCTCTCTCTCTCTCTCTCTGTGTGTGTGTGTGTGTGTGTGTGTGTGTGTGTGTGTGTGTGTAAGTTGGTGTGAGTGGGTACCTCTTAGTCAACCTCTTAGTCAACGGACACGTTTTGGATGCTGGTTTTCACCTTCTTGATACGGGACTAGAACTCTGGTCCTCAGGCGCTGCAATAAATGCCTTTTCTCGCTCAGCCATCTTGCTTTGCTAGTTTAAAGGCTGATAATAGAGAAGAAATGCAGATTAAAAGTGACATATAAGACTGGGGGTCACTGAGCTCCAGCCCCAGGCCTGGAGTTGTCAAAACTTGGGCAGTGTAGGGTAGCAGCTGACTCCTTTCAAATGACTTCCTATAACCTCCCAACACTGCTATCTTTTCCTCTCCAACACAGGTGACAAGTGCAGAGGCAGCTTGCTCCCACTGCTGAATGGTGACCTTTCTGGCGAGCGAGCGTTAGGCCGAGGAGGCGGCCTACGCTGAATAAAGGGGGGATCCGAGTGCCTAATTGTCAGGCCCCTGCAGTAGGTAGCCACGGCTGTCCCTGGCAAGTGAGGCTTCCAGGAACCTACTGCAACCCAGGCCAGGGCAGCAGCCAGAACTGGAGCGCTTCCAGGGGCTCGCGCGCCACTCGCTCCCAACGGAGGCCCGGAAGGCGCAGTACGGCCCGCGCCCCGCCTCCGCCGGCGCCCCCTCGCGCCCCGGGTGGGCCCTGCAGGGCGGCGCGGCCCGGAGGCGGCGGGGAAGGCGGGGCGCCGAGGCCGGGCGGGCCGGGGCGGCGCCGAGCCGGGCCGGAGCAGGGCGTAGGGTGCTGGGCAGCCCGGCCGGGGTCGCGGGGGGCAAGATGGCGAGCGTGGGGCTGCAGTTCCAGGCCAGCGCCGGGGACGCGGACCCCCAGAGCCGGCCCCTGCTGCTGTTGGGCCAGCTGCAACACCTGCACCGCGTGCCCTGGAGCCACGTCCGCGGGAAGCTGCAGCCCCGGGTCACCGAGGAGGTGAGCGGGCCGCGGCCGCCATGCGCCTGCCAAGCCCAGGCCCTGGGCCACGGGCCCCGCCTCGCCCGCGCGCCCCGCCGGGCCCAGGGCGCAGGCCCGCGACAGGCCTAGCCGTCTGTCCCCAAGGCCCCGGCTGCAGCGAGGCCCGGCCTGTGTCGCCGGCCTGCCCGAGCCGAGCCACCTGCTTCCGCGCCTCCGGGCCGGGTCCTAGAGAAGGCCCAGTGGCGGCTCTCCGCGTGGTCCGTGGCCTCGAGACCCGCTTCCATGGCTACTAGCCAGGGCCCGGGAGCCGGGCCTCCAAGTGTTTGAAGCAGAGGGTCCCCAGACAGGCCTTGCCAGCGCGAGGCGCAGTCCCACGAGGGCGGTAGGGTACCAGAGAGCCACACATGCCTGGCGGCGGCGGCTGGGGTGCCTTAGACAAGCAGGCGTGGCCCGCAGGGCGCATCTAGGCACACAGCACACGTGTTGAAGCCCGGTCTGTCTCATATCTCCTTTCTAATCTAGCTCTGGCAGGCAGCTCTGGCCACGCTCAACCCCAACCCCACAGACAGCTGTCCCCTCTACCTGAACTGCGCCACAGTGGCAGCTCTGCCTTCTAGGGTGAGCCGGCATAACAGCCCATCCGCAGCCCACTTCATCACCAGGCTCGTGAGAACCTGCCTGCCTCCTGGAACCCACCGGTGTATCCTGGTGAGTGCTGGGGCCCGCGAGTGTACCCCAGCCCGTGGCCCACCTCAGGCAGAGCAGGCTGGCCCGTGTGATCTCCCATTCTAACCCTTCAACCACCGAGTGATTTACACCGGATCGGTTTGCGTGACAAATCAGAGATGCCAGCCTAGATTTATTGAGGCCTGGGCTTATGTCTGTGCCCTACTCATCTGTCTGGGAAAGAATGGACAACATCTGGTGGCAGATATTTTTCTCACGCAGCCTCAGGTTATTGTGGGGCACAGACGTCTGGGTTTGTAGAGCTGCTATTGGGAGAGTCCTGGTGGCACCCCTTTGTGGCTTCAGCCCCACCTTGCTTCTCTCTCTCACTACAGATGGTCTGCGAACAGACTGAGGTCTTTGCCTCTGCCTGTGCCCTGGCACGGGCCTTCCCACTCTTCACACACCGCTCAGGGGCATCCCGGCGTGCAGAAAAGAGGACAGTCATGGTGGAGTTCTTCCTGGTGGGACAAGATAATGGCCCAGTGGAAGTGTCCACCTTGCAAGTGGGTGTCTAGAGGGAACATGCCTTCTGGGAGCTCAGGTGGAGAGCTCTTCCCTTCTCTTCCCCAGGGAAGGGCTACAGTGCTTTTCGGGGATCCCCCAAAAAAGGGTCTTGTTGTGTTGTATTTTCAGGTGTCTGTTTGTTCGGTGCAGTTGTGATTTGATTATGCACAGTTGTCCCCTTAGGTGGGGAGCACTTTTGTGTGTTAGGTGGGAGCACCTTTATGTGTTTCGTCTCACTGGAACCTCAGAGGAAACCCATGCAGACTGAAAACCATTGCCAGCCTGTCAGGCAAGGGAGGTGCCTAACCTAGGTTGCCTTCCTCTGCCTTGACCCGGCTTCCACCCAGCAGCCAGAGACCAACTTGTCCCTCCACTTTGGCTTCAGGAAGGCTGTCGCTTGAGCCTCAAGCAAGCCCCTTACTCAAGGGCTTTGTCCTCTGTCTCCCTGATAGTTAAAATGGGGCAGACCTCCATGTCTGCCATCTTGTGTCAGCTCTCTGTTTTTGAAAACAGTCTAGTTGCTTTGCTTGTTTTAGCCCCCTTTCTCTTCCAACCCACCCAGATCTAGTTTGGGCCCCTTCTGTTTCTGAGGGCCACGATGTGCCCATCTGTCCTTGAAACATACCCACCAGTTCTCAAGCCTCTTGTCCTAACTGCCCTCCATCCTCTTACATTCTCTTTCCAAACTCTGGCCTTGGCATCTCCACTCTGCAAGGTTTCTACTACTTGTCACCTTCATCTGGCAGTGGGCGTTGAAGACCATGTCTGCCTGCTAATTCTCGGGGGTCCCTTCTGGGCTTCCACCTCACCTCCTGCCAGACGCCAGCTTGGAAACCTGAGCGTAGCCCTCCGTTCTGTCCACTTATGGCCAGCCCTGGACGCTTCCATCCCTTCTGCACAGCTTCCTGTCCTCCACGGAGAATTCCTACATCCTTCCACTAACCGGACACGTTCATGCCTGGGCACTCTGTGGTGACAAGTGCCTCTTCTTTTTCCTCACCTCTGTGGTGACAAGTGCCTCCTCTTTTTCCTCACCAGGGCACCCCCACGACCCCCACCCCTAGAGCTCTGGGTCCCGTAGACTTTAACCAGTTGCTTTGTCCTTGTCTCTACTGACATCTCTCCCAGTCATCGGAGAGTCTGTCGTATTGCCTGCTATGTAGCAAGCCTCACATAAACCCGTGTGGAAGAAATGAGTGGATATTTCTTCTCTGGTCAGCGAGACCGAGGTTGAAACGCTCTTCACTCCCATCCATTGCTTAGTGAGAACTCGGTGGAGGGTCTGCGGGGTTAGACTGCCTCCCTCGAGGCCAGTCCTCGGCCCAGCACACATCCCACGCAGGCCACCGGCTGCTGACAGGTGGCAGGGGCTCACAGCACAGCTCATATCTGAGCTGTCAGCTCCCTGGTCTCTACGCAGAGCCTTCGAGGTTTAATTACCTGGGACAGGCAGCGGCTCTTGTGATGGTCAGACAGCGGGGGCGGTGGCCGGCTGGCAGAATCGACTTGCGCCTGCCCTCCTGACACACAAGTCCGGGGGAGGTGATGATGAACTGCAAGCTACAGCCCCGTGCCCCTGCCCGCAAGCCCCTCCCTTAATACCTGTTTCTTCCGGCCAGCACAGAGGCAATGACTCTGTTGGTATCCTTGGCTTCTGAGACTTTGGGCACATGATGGGATTAAATGGAGGTGGAGGTCTGCTCAAGTCAGCTATGAGGAGGGCCCTGTGGCAGAGAAAGATGGACAGGCAGGAGTCTAGGGCCAGGGTGGCTCTGCAGAGACCTGGAGCCACCTATCTCTGGATACATCTAGCATCTACAGACCCAATTGGGCTGTCCCCAAGTTGTCCTTACCACAGAGCTAGGAGTCTGGTGGGGTCTGTTGTCTCAAGCTCCTGTCCTCTCCTGGGTCCTCTGAGGCTAATGAGCTCTCTAAGACAGAACATGGTCCCGTTCCTTCTACAGCAATGCCCTAGTAGACCATTCAGTGACCAGGAGGATAGGGTGACAGACCTCTGTTCCTCCAGAGGACTCATGGAAAGCAACCTTCTCAAATTGTAGGGGGATGTTTTGAGGGGATGTTTTGCTCCTTCCATACCCATACCCATGAGCAGCCTGAAGCATTCTTCTAGAGTATTAGATCTTTAATGTCTGTGGTCCTCAGGGAACTGGATGGGATGGGGCGAGAACATCCCTTCCTACCCTGCCCGTGGGCCCCAGTGATGAACTTGATTCTTCTTCCCCAGTGTTTAACCAGTGCCACAGAAGGTGTCCGACTAGCAGCTCGCATTGTGGACACGCCATGCAATGAGATGAACACAGACATCTTCCTTGAGGTTCGTGGCCTTATCCTGATAAGCTGAGGTGGGATGATCTTCAGATCACAGAGATGGCAAGAAAGCCTTAAGTTTTTCTGTACTTTTTCTGGCCTGGAAGTCCCAAGGCTGTTTTCATCAAATCCTGGTGTCCGTTTTGCTCCAGAAGGTCAGCATCCTTAGCTGATGGCATGGGTGGGATGGGTCCTCACTGAGACCAGCTGCAGGAAGCTGAGTTTGCAGGGCCGGTCTTTTCCCCTGGGCTTAATCATGAGAGGCACAGCCACTGGCCCCCAAAGTAGTTCCTTTCTCACCATGAAGCCATGGATAGACTCATCTTTGACGTGAAGCCCAGCCTTACCTCGAGTCAAGCCTTTTTCACGTGTCTCGTGTTGTTGTTTTTTCCACGAATATGTCCAGGAGATTATCCAAGTTGGAAAGGAGCTGGGTATCACCCCCACCGTCATCCGCGATGAACAACTAAAGACCAAAGGATTTGGAGGTGCGTAGAGCTTCCTCCCCGCCACAGCTCTCACTGTCAGGAGAGGCTGGGGGAACCTGGGTGGCAGGGGTAGCATTGGGAGCATTTGACACAGGGTCCCCGGTCTCGTCCTGCTGGGGACGTGAAGGCAATGGAATCAGCCTGGATCCCAGGCCAAGACCAGAGCTTGGGAGACAGAGTATGGGGGGGGGTAGCCTTCCAGGTTCTGCTGCTGATCCTGGGAGTCACTGGACCCATGTTCTTCTGTCTCCAGATTCCCATGCACTTGCTCAGAGCCAGCTCAGTGCGGCCCTCCGTTCCTCGATTACACATGTTCTTGGCCACTCTCAGGGCCACAGTGGGTAGTGTTCTCATACAGAACATATTTCCTGTAACAGTCATGCAGTGGGAGCTGTCCTGGCCTACATGTCTCTCTTAAAGCTACCTCCTTCCCTGATCTCTACATACCTAGCTAGGAATTAGAGGGGAAAGCTGGGCTGTCTCAGGAGCTTTTTAGACTGAGCAGGCAAAGGTCACTGCCATAGTTTTCAGTGATTACGAAATTAGTTCCTTCCAAGGTCCTGGGCTCAGGCAACAGCAGTGTGAAGACTGGAGGGGCTGCTGCCTGGCCTTGGGGCTGGGAACAGGGGTGGGGGCGTGGAGTGTGTGTGTGGGTGGATCCTGCTCACACTGGGTCCGCCAAGTGGGTCCTCTCCAAAAAACAACTCACGGGGTGTGGCCAATGTCCACCTCAGAGTAAGGTGTCTGGGGACGGAATTGGGAAGCATGACTCAGCAAGATGCTCACTTAGTCTTCAGAGGGCCTTGTCATTGTGCCAAGTCCTTTTATAGACAAGACCCTCACCCGGGCTCCTCCATTTTAAGGGAAGGAGAATTATGGGAAGGAAGGGCGTGTTCATCAGTGTATCCCTGGGGCAACTGTCAGAGCCATGCCAACCCCCACACATTAACCAGAAAAACACGCCGTAGCAGCGGCCATTTTTGTTGGGGAGTTTCTCTAAGGAGGTGGCAGTCGTAGTGGGCAGGATGAGCAGGAGTTTGTCAGACAGGCGTTTTCTCTTTCCTGTGGTTGGGCAGGGCACCTTGGTGCATGCATACATAGCCTCTGTGCTCAGGCAGGCACCTCTCTCTGGGAAGATGGAGCATGTAAGCAAAAAGGGAGGGAAGTGATGGGGCAAAGGCCAGGGGAGCTGCAGGAGGAAGAAGTCTACAAGCTCAGGGTAGGGGACTCGTGTGGGCAGGAGAGGCCTTGAAGCATCGTCCACGAATTGCTTCACTCGGTAAGACCTCCTCTGTTCCCCATAGGCGCTGTGCCATGTTTTCCCCTCAGCGAATTTCCTTGCCTAACAATACTTTGTAGTCATAGATGTTGGAGTGGATCTGTGTTCTCCCATTCCACACTGGCTCCAAGCAGGAGTGGGAAGGGAGATCCATTGAGGTTGCTATGCAAGAGACGGATGGGCCAGCCAGTGCCAGCAGCAGAGTCTGCAGGGCCTCTGGACGTCTCCACCAGTGCGATGGGCACCTCACTCCTTCCTTTCCCTACACAGGAATCTACGGGGTTGGTAAAGCTGCCCTCCACCCACCCGCTCTGGCCATCCTCAGCCACACCCCTGATGCAGCCACTCAGACCATTGCCTGGGTGGGCAAGGGCATTGTCTATGACACGGGCGGTCTCAGCATCAAAGGGAAGGTAAGATGTGGGCTTCAGGGTGCAATTCAGACGGTCACGTTCAAATACCTGGTGCATTTAGTATCAGTAGTGGGCGATTGTTTTATTTAAAATCCCTCCTCTTCTACCCGGCACAGTTATTTTCAGGACTCCTCGGGAGATGGAACTAATAATACAGTTTAAAAATAACCCCGACAACAAATAATTCTCTTTTATTGAATTCCACACATATTATCTTGCCAGTTGAAAATTTAGAGAAGAAAAGTATTCCAATCCAAATAAAGAGAGCGGCAGCATATTAACACTTCAGATCTCATTAGTATGTTTTAATAGGGAAAAGACTCACAAAATAAGTGTCCATCTCTGTCTCTGCTAATTGCTGATGGATTATGGCATTAAAGAAGTTTGCCTGCGTCTCTCATCCTGTGAATTAAAATCTATTCACCTTTCTGCACATTTCTGTGTTGGGTACACATGGGAACCAGGGTTGTTCTTCTGTTCCTACACAGAACCCCAGCCCACCATTCCTTTAACTTGAGGGGTTTCTGTCACCCTAGGCAACTGATACCAGAGGCTCCCAGGGCAGGGTGTTAGAGGGAGGTTTTCAGAGAACAACAAAGTAGGGAGTCGGTCTCCCACTCCTGTCCTGGGCTCCTGATGGCTCATTTGAAGCATAGATGCCCCAGCCTGCAGCCTTGCCCCAGTAGCATTTGCAAGTGGGTACATCAGCCTGCGTGCTTTGAATGATTGTTCTGATACGGAGCCCGAGGCAGTTATGTGGGCCGCCCTGAGCCTCGGGTGTCTGTTTTGTACATGATGGGTGGATCTCCTGGAGGCGGTCAGCACCCAGAGCCATGCATAAGCAGTAATTTCGTGCACTTCCTCAGACCAGAAACCTCACATTCCTTTGTCACCATTAGCTCATCAGAGAAGCCCTGGAGCACAGGGAAGCTGTCAAGTGGCATACACAAGTGTCTCAAAATTCCGCCTTGTGTTGCAGAGCTCACGTTGGTGCTAGTGATGCATGCTGCCCTGTGCTCTCCCAGGGAGGCTTGCCCTGTCATTACCATGTCCCATGCCTCATCTAGAAACTATCTCTTGCCTCTGCCTCAGGCAGTGGCTGTCTGGGTCTGTCACTCTCATGGCTGCCCTGTGCTCCAGCTGACCTGGAAGAGGCAGCTGAGGCGTGTCCCTCATATAATAGAGACAGTGACTCACACTCCTGTGGCATTCTTTTTTATTTTTTAATCTATTTTATGTGTTTTGCCTGCAAGTATGTACCACACGCAAGCCTGTGGGCAGTTGTGAGAGCGTGGGGGTACTAGGAACTGAACTCAAGCCACGCAGCGAGCGTTCTTGGCCACTAAGCCATCTCTCCAGCCCCAGGAGAGTTTTTAAACTTTAAAAATTCCAAACTTAGCATTACTGTCTCATGGAGGGGCTTCTGCAGGCGAGGTCACCATGACTTGGTTTCCCAGGAGGGCAACAAGAAGGACCCAATGGCCCTTGGCTCACTGAGAGGCCACAGCCTCCACTGGACCAGAGCTTTGACACTTTGCGTAGCTGTGCCTTTTGTGTGTGTGTCAACGTGACCAGGCAGATGGCACCTTAGTATTGAGAACCTTTCCCTTTATAATAACAGAAGAAACACGGGAGAGTCAGGAGACCTCACGTAAGCAGCTGAGCTTGGCACTTTGCTTGGGAGGTAACACCTGTGCAAGGGTACACTGTGTTCCATGAACAGCTGTCAGAGGCATTTTCTGGGTGGGTCATTTCGAAATGGTTTTCTGCTAGGCCCAGGGCCCCATTTCTTCATTTTAGTGGGCCTGTGTGCTCTCTCCGATTAGGTCAGAAAGATGGCTTCTTTTCAGTCATTCAAGATGGATCCGTTTTAGTTGATGTTTTTATAAAAGCAGCCCCTCCTACATCCAAAAAAAAAAAAAAAAAAAAACCTACTGTCAGCTAAAATTCAAGACCCCCTGTGATACAAAAGGGTCTCTAAAATGAGCATTTCAAGCACAGATTCTTTCCTCTGAGGACCTGTTTTTATTTAAAATACAAACCTGTCAGTCTGAGCTGGAGGCCTATAGGACGTAGCCGTGTAACAGCATAATAGTTCACAGGAGCTGGCTTTTGCATTTAGTGGCAGGGGTCTTCAGCTGCACGTGGTAGAGTAGAGATGCCCCCTACTGATGGTTGGATGTCAGTGGCGTAAGGGATAAGAAAGGTCTGCTCTCTGTAGTCATATAGGAATTGCTAGACAGGGAGAGGGAGGGGCAGGCACAGAGCCAAGCCTCCCCAGAAAAGCTACAGGGTTGGACAAAAGAAAGCCAGTGAAGGTGTCTTCAAGTGGCCACTGCAGGAGCAGACGGAAGACAGGCTGGAATGAGTGTGAGTATCTGTGGCAGGGGCTTCAAGGTCAGAAACTGGAGGGGCTAGGGCATTAGGCTCTTCCTTGGAGGAGAAGTGGACGGGACGCTGTGTATATTGTACCTTCGCTACCGCTGGATATAGACCAAGAGTAAGGCCATCAGTACACTGTTGTGTCTGACTGTAGTCGGACTAAACTGCTAGAAGCCAGAGCCACACACAGGCTGGCTGCCAGCTGTGCTCAGAGAGATGGGGATAGGCACGAGCCTGGGGTTAACCTCTGTCCCCCTTCAGAGGACACACAACAGGAACCTGTGTAAAATGTAGAACACAGGCAAAATGGCTTATTGGCAAATACTTCACCTCCTGGGTCCCATGTCTGAGGAGGAAGCCATAGTTCTGATAGCCACTGGAAATTTCTGGCTAAGCCTATTGAGGTGCTGGCTGAGTGAGGCTACATGAGCCTTGGTTTCTGTGGAGTCAGGGTGGAGAAGAGGGCAGAGTCCCTGAGAATAGACTCCTTAGGCTGGCCTGGGGTGCAGGGCTCTGTGGGAGAACCCAATCATGGTGAGTGTGGCCACTGTAGCTTCCTGGTCTCCCTCTATCATATTATCTATTGCTTGGTAGCCCCAAAACTCTACAAACAAGAGTTATATCTCTGCAATTTCTGCTGTTACTTCTTCTTGCTTTGGTAGAAGCCCCCCTTGGCCAGTCAGTTTCATGAGCTGTAGGGGTGCTCAGGGAGCCCTGTGAAAGGCGGGGCCATGCAAGTTGGACGCTTAGAGGCTGCTGTCAGCCATGCTCCATGCTCATGTGACTTATGTGACTTATACCCTCGCTTCCGGTCCTTTTGTGTGACTGCAGACCACTATGCCAGGGATGAAACGAGACTGTGGGGGTGCTGCAGCCATCCTGGGAGCCTTCAGAGCCGCCATCAAGCAGGTGAGGGCGTGAGTTCTGGTTTCTCTCCCTCAGGACAGCGCAGCTCGACAGTGGAGCTTAGCAAGCTTATTGAGTAAAAAGGGCTAACCTGGGGTGCTTGCTGAAGGTTCTCTGAAGGAAGCAGCCATGGGCGCACTTGTGTGCAGAAGTCCTTTACTCCTGTTGCTCCGGCATCTAAGACATGCCAGAAAGGAAATGTCCAGCAGGTCCGTTCTTCTGGATGACCCTCCAGCTGGTGCTGGGGTACCCAGGGATGGGCTTGAAGGGTGGTGGATCCAGGAGGCCACAGCCTCACACACACACACACACACACACACACACACACACACGACATTTGAGTGCCCACAGCCATGCTGTAGGGGTCACACTGAAGGAATACAGAAGTGGAAAGGCTCTTTCTTGTCATGGGGGCTGGAATTACTATCTGTAGAAAGAACTGGGTCACAGGACCCAGGAAGTGATGTGATGTGATGTGATGTGTGGTAAAATTTTGGGTAAGAATGATGGTCAGGAGGCTGAGGCAGGAGGATTGCCTCAAATGTAAAGTTTTCATATGTTGTATAGTGAGATTTGCCGCATGGTCTGGCCTCTGGAGGGCTTTTCCCCTTCTAAAAGGGGCCAAATTGCACCTTCACTTCCTGCTCCTCAGGGCCCCAAGTCTGTCTGTCTACTGCTGTCTGTGGGTCTGAGAGCGCCTGGCTCTCTCCCCCTTCTCCTTCACTCCCCCCAGAATTCCCAGTCTATAATGGGACCTCTCACTTGCCTCTCCACTCAGGGTTTCAAAGATAACCTCCATGCTGTGTTCTGCTTGGCCGAGAATGCGGTCGGACCCAACGCCACCAGGCCGGATGACATTCACCTACTGTACTCAGGAAAGTAAGGCTCCCTCTCACGGTTTGCACTGTTGTTTCGACCTGTGGCTTCTTTCCAGAGCCAGGCCAGGTCAGCCTGGCCCTAACCAAAGGTGTGGTAGAATCCCACCCTGCCTCCTGAGGTACCGCCTAAGGGATAAGGTGTCCCATAGTCCTGGGAGGACACGTGTCATGGAGATAGAGCTGCAGAGACGGGGCTCCCCACTACAAAGGGGGTTCCCTGATGCTCAGTTGGAACTGTATTCCTGAACTGGGTCTGTGCCTCCCTCAGGACTGTAGAGATTAACAACACGGATGCTGAGGGCAGGCTGGTGCTGGCAGACGGGGTGTCTTATGCTTGCAAAGACCTGGGGGCTGACATCATCGTGGACATGGCCACCCTGACAGGGGCACAAGTGAGTACCACACTTCACCTCTTGGCTGCAGCCCCCCAGAAGCCTGAACCCCCATTGGCAGGTGAGCGTGTGCCACTGTCATTCTGGAGGCAAGGTAGCTCCCCCTCCTGCTGTTGGACCGGAACCCATGCCCCTCCACTTGTTGTCCAGGCCTCTCTCTACCCTCCTCTCTGTCCCTCGCTGTGTTTTCTGTCTGCCGGCTGCTCTGCTTGCTCCCCCTTGCGTTCTCTGCCATCTTCCCTGGTATGGTTGCTTCCCGTGTGTCCTTTGCCTAGGGCATTGCCACAGGGAAGTACCATGCAGCCGTGCTCACCAACAGCGCCGAGTGGGAGGCAGCCTGCGTGAAAGCTGGCCGGAAGTGCGGGGACCTGGTCCACCCGCTAGTTTACTGCCCTGAGCTGCACTTCAGCGAGTTCACCTCGGCTGTGGCTGACATGAAGAACTCCGTGGTGGTAGGTGTGGGGCCTGCGCTGAGGGGTGCAGCTGTGGCCCCGAGAAGTCTGTGAGCGAGCAGACCAGTGTTCCCAGACTCAGTAGAGAGTCCGATATCACTGAGCATGCTCACTGACCAGGCCCACAGCAGGTCGGATTTACTTGCCTCTTTAGCTCCTTTGCAGTGTTCCCTACCCTGGGGGGAGGTAGATGCCTTGTTCTAGGTCAGAGCCCACTTCAGCCATACGGTTCAGCAGCTAACTTCCGTGTATAGCTGATGGATAGGGATAGGTTAGAGAGAACCGTCCAGACTCCTCCCACTGCTGGGGAAAAGGTGTCACCAAATGTCCTCTTGTCCCCAGGACCGAGACAACAGCCCCAGCTCCTGTGCTGGTCTCTTCATTGCTTCACACATCGGATTTGACTGGCCCGGGGTCTGGGTCCACCTGGACATCGCTGCTCCAGTGCATGCTGTGAGTGCGTCCTCATGGCCTGGCCCACTCCTCCCTCCTACCCTGTTCCTGCAGAGTTTCTCTGGCTCAGGGGTGCTCCTGAGTTCATCAGTAAGGTTCTGTGTTCTGGGTCAGATTATCTGTGGCCCGGCTTCCAGCCAGCTGTGGTCCCTCTGACCTCTGACCTCCTCATCCCTGGGGACAGAGTAGCTGCTGTGTGCTGTCCTCCCAGCCAGCCTCGCCTGTGCTTAATAGGAGACCCAGACCATGTCCACCCAGAGCTGCAGCTATTAGTTAGGCTGCGCTCACCACCCAGTTACCTTGCTGGCCCCGAACGTTTCAGGACGTCTGCAGGGTGGTCCTGAAGCAGACTTGTGTCCCAGGACCTCCATGTGAAGAAGGAGGGATTAGAAGCTTGGAGAGCTCCTTGCACAGAGCTGCTCCTCTGGCTTAGACCTTTCCATCGTCCCTGTTCTGTCCACAGGGCGAGCGAGCCACAGGCTTTGGGGTGGCTCTCCTACTGGCTCTTTTTGGCCGTGCCTCCGAGGACCCGCTGCTGAACCTGGTATCCCCGCTGGACTGTGAGGTGGATGCCCAGGAAGGCGACAACATGGAACGTGACTCCAAGAGACGGAGGCTCGTGTGAGATGGAGGCTCGTGTGAGGGCTACTTCCCAGCTGGTGACACAGGGCTCCTTACCTCATTTTGCACTGACTTATTTTAAGCAATTGAAAGATTAACTAACTCTTAAGATGAGTTTGGCTTCTCCTTTTGTACCCAGTGGTGATGGGAGTGAGCCATTCTTCTCTTAGAAGCAGCTTAGGGGCTTGGTGGGTCTGGAGGAAATTGTCACAGGTCCCTCCCATGGGTCTGCATCTGCAAGCTCTGTCCCTTGTCCTCCACCCTGGTCTTTAGAGCCACCTCAGGTCACCCTCTGTGGTGAGTGCACTTCCTGATCCAGGCCCTTGCTCTAGCTGGGGCACCCTGGGGTGTCCAGCCAGCCCTGGGTAGATGTGACCAGCTGTCAGGGACCCCATTCTGTGGAGCAGGAGACCCTCACAACTCCCACCAACCCCAAGCTCACTTGAAGTTGAATTAAATACGGCCACAACATACCCGTGCCTCTGCTCACTTTTTTTCTCTACTTCTCTGTATTACGACTCCCCGAGAGCCTGTCTGAGGCTGAGGTACAGAACCGTTCCACTCAGCAGGCCTCAAGCTTGCTGGCTCGCTCTCCTGGGCCTGAGATGGCTAGTGGAAGTGCTTTTATAGCCCAGAGCCATGGAGTCTGGGGCCAAGGCCAGCAGGCAGCTCTCAGGCCCAGGCCTCTTTTCCAGCTGCTCTGGTTTTCTGTCTTCACACACTGGGGTGGCTTCTGAGAGGCTCCATTCATATTGGGGTGGACTTGGCTTTCCTCAACTTTGAACATGAACCTCACAGTTCCTACCAGAGAAGTCCTAGGGCACAAAGGGCCTGGTTTGGAAACCACCTGTGATTCCTGGGAGCCCAGCCATGGTTCAGGGTCTGAAACACCACACCTAGGCTACAGGGAAGGGACAGGAGGCAGGCCTCATAGTATCTGGAGATACATCGACTCTCCATATTTAGCCAAAACCCACCTGCTCTCTGTCTTCCAACATATCAGTGTGACTGCCTGAGAGATCAGAACTAGGCCCCAGTGCGTAGGGAGGCGCTTCCTACACCTTCTGTAATGGGTAGCGAGGCAAGGGCCTGCCTGCAGATGTGCAGAGTGCGTGCCCTGGGATGCTGTACCAGTTCACTGACAAACCTGAGCCTAAGCACCCACTCCCACCCAACCCCCGGATTCCACTTCTCTCCAGCACTGGAAAGAAGGTATCAGTTTCTGGGTCTGATACCATGCAAATGTTTATTAATCATCTACTCTGTACATAACCCCAGGTGGGCCCAGAAAGTCAAAAGTCAACTCTTAGGTTCCAGCCCTATCTGAGAAGCCTTGCTTGACAGTTAATAGCTGTTATGGGCAGTGGCCAATGAGTGGGGAGCTGGGGCTTCCGTGTAGGGGGAGGCGTGGCCATGCTGGAGGGCAGGGGCCTCCATGGATCATTAGACCACTTAATTGCTTGCAGCTCTCGACACCTTCCCCCTGAGACACCACAGAGGAGGAAGTGTCACCAAGGTGGTCTGGTTCATTCTCTAGGGCAGCTGGCACCATCCTCATCCCACCCCATGCCAGGGAGCTGTGCCCATGTGAACACAGGAAGCAGGGGTCACAGAGCATCAGGGAACTGAGTCTCCCTTGTGTGAGTACAAAGGCAGCCACAGCGGTAGGGACCCAGCTGGGGATCAGCTGCAGCCGCAGGGTCTGGCTGGCATGCCCAGTATTGGGGCTTCTTGGGGTGAGCCAAAGGCTCTGCTTTCCGAAGGTCAAAGGGCTTACGGGTACAACTGCTTCGAGTCAGAGGGTTGCAAGACCTCTATTGTGGCAGATGGATAGTCTTGGAGTCAGCCTAGGCTCTGGAGAGCTGTACAGAAATGTGGCTTGCCCAGTATATGAGGAAGGTGTGCAGAGGCAACTGGACCACTATTATGAAGATGATGTCCATTTTAACTGTCAACTTGACATAACCTAGAATCACTCAAGAAGGATCTCCACGAGGGATTGTCTACACTGAGTTGGCCTATAAGCATGTATTTGAGGCATTGTCTTAAGTTCAATGTTGTGGGGAAGATGCAGCCCACCATGGATGGGACCATTTCCTAGGAAGGATTGATTCTGAATGAGCTAGGCTGTGGTCATCCTCACCATGACCACAGTGGAGCCCTGGCATGCTCAAGGAGGGAGTAGAACATTCAGCTTCCATGCTGGGAGCTGCCCAGCTTCCCCCTGACTTGGAGAGCACAGAAGGAAGACCTACTCTCTGTATTAACATAAGGAACCCTAGACAGGACCATCATTAAGAACCCATGTGCCCATGCTAAGGGAACATAGAAACACATACCTTTGGCCTTTCCGGGAACACTGAAAATGGCCTGAATCTGCTTAGAAGCACAGGGTGGGTGTGGGAGCCATCTTGTTTTATGGCTGAGAGTGCCTCACCCAAGCTCACCTTCTCTGGTCACTGCTGTGCATCCAGTGACCCAGTGCCTGCTTTGTCCTCCTAGCCCTAGGCCCGAGCACCTCAGCCTTGCAGGAGAAAAGTCAGCTGGTCTCCACGTTGCAGCCTGAAGGAGTGGGCTGTATGAGCTAGGTATGGGTACCCCATTCAAGTCCCCAAAACCCAAGAAGTCACTCCCCCAAATCAGTTCTCTCTGTGCCAGCAAACGGGCATCAATCAGCTTTGCCTACACTGACAAATCCCCAAGGAAGTCAACAGAAAGGAAAACCTCGTTTTCACTCATAGTTTCAGAGGGCTCCATCCATGGTTTGTATCATGGCATTGACCTACAGAGGCAGCTGGTAAGGAGCAGGTAGCTGTCGAGGCTGCTTACCTCGTGGTAGCTGGGAGTTAGAGAAAAAATGTCAAGAACTGCTTTTGCTGTCAGCTTTCACCACCTAACAGACATGAACTCCTCAGTGGCTTAATCCACTAGCAAAGTCAGTGCTATCTAGTTCCACTTCTGTGACTAAAACACTGTGAGGAAGAGCAGCTTAGGAGAGAGAGAGAGGATTTAGCTTAGAATTCCTGGCTACTGTCCATCACTGTGGAGAGAAATTCGTGCACGCATGCTGGTGTTCATCTCAGTGATTCAACTCCTCACAGTTCAGGATGCTCTGCTTAGGGAATGATACCACCCACAGTAGGCTGTGTCTTCCCCTATCATTTAACTTAAGGCAGTCGCCCACAGACATCCCCAAAGCATACATAATCCCTCACAAAGACTCTTCCTGTCTACCCAGCCACCACCTGTCCGTAGCGTCACCTCCAAGCGTGGCTGCACTGAGTGTGGCTGCACCTCCAACACAATATCCCCAGAGGACAGATCTAGTCAAAGCTAGATCCAAACTGGATGGAAGAAACAAGGACAAATCAGTGCCAGATCTCCGTCTTTGCAATGACCTGCTGCTACCCAGATCTTAGGGCTATTCACAGTGACTGCAACAGGGAAGTAATCCCTTACAAGACATGATGGGTGTTTTAGGAAGTAGTCTTTGCTTACCTGACCCTTAGGTGTGCTGAGGTGGCCTCTGAAGCCCATTGAGATGGAAGAGCTGGGGGAGATAACTCATCCAGTAAGGTACTTGCCGTGCAATCATGAGGATTTGAGTTTAGAGAGAGGGCAGCAAGGTAAAAGCTAGACACAGCAGCATATGTCTTTAATCCCAGCATTTGGGAAATAGAGACATGAAGATTCTTGGAGCTTGCTGGTCAGCCTGCCTAGCAAATCATTTGGGAGACCCTGTCTAACAAATTAAGGTAAGAAGCAAGACACCAGATATCAACCTCTGGCATCTACATGTAAACACATACAAGTACATACATATCTTTATCACCACCACCACACACATACACATGTGAATTCATATGCATATATACACACATATATATGCATATGTTTGTATGTATACACACATACAAATACATACAAACATTTTTCTTAAGAGAAGGGAACCAGGTGCTTCTCTTTTTTTCTTTTTTTTCTTTTTTTTGGTTTTTCGAGACAGGGTTTCTCTGTATAGCCCTGGCTGTCCTGGAACTCACTTTGTAGACCAGGCTGGCCTTGAACTCAGAAATCTGCCTGCCTCTGCCTCCCAAGTGCTGGGATTAAAGGCATGCGCCACCACGCCCGGCCAGGTGCTTCTCTTAAGGTGCCAGGTGCTGATGATGGTACATGCCTTTAATCCCAGCACTTGGGAAGCAGAGGCAGGCAGATCTCTGAGTTTGAGGCAACCCTAGTCTACAGAGCAAGTTCCAGAATGGCCAGGGCTACACAGGGGAAATCCTGCCTCAAACAAAAACAAAAAACAAGAGGGGGGGGCAAACCAACTGGAAGTTATTTCTACAGAGGGTGTTGGGGGCCAGGAGACCGAGACCAGTGGATAATTAGGAGACACCTACAACACACACAGACTGCGGTTTACTTCTAGGTATGATTCCATCAGAGGCTGCTGACACCGGTTCCCAAACCTTTTCATCCAGACCCTTCCCAAGAGGACACCCTGTTCAGGCACATCCCCCTCCTCCACCCAGCCTGCCTCTGCTCAGAGCCCCACACCTAGGGCGGCAAGCACCAAGCCCCTCCCGCCAGCATGTCCTGTGAGTTCCCGGCTGGAGGGCTTCCGGGAAGGTTGTTCTTTGCCTCTAGGACATGCTGCAGTGCCCACCCCTCCCCGGCCTCTGATCCCAGCAGGCCCCTCACTGCCCAGTAAATGCCTGTTGAATTTTCTGCTGTGACTCTGCCTGAAGCTCCAGCTCAGGCGATGTTCCCTGGTGAATTAGTGTTCAACATTTTTGTTTATTTGTTTGTTCTTTAACAAAAGGTTGTTTTGGTTTGAGATTCAGCAAAAATACAGGCTGCATTCAGCTTCCTCTCCATTCAGGACTCGGTAAATTAGTTGTTTTCCAGTCTGTTCCGAGTCCTTGCCTCAAATGCGCCTCCAACAAGATAATGCATTTAAAAGCCCTTGGAAAAGTACCAACCCCACGCACATGTGGGGTACTGTCATCCTGTGAGTTCTGCCGGAAGACAAGCACGGCAGCCGCTCACTCCACACCCTGCCCCCACACTGGGCCTAGCTACAGGTCCCGCGGTGAAGCTCCTACTTAGGATTCAGAGCGGGAGGGGGGCTGTCTCCAGGTTGGTTCCCCCAAACCCCAAACTGTCCCCACCCCCAGATGCAGCCACGGCTAAGGGGGGCTGGAGGGGAGGACAGCAGATAAACTAACACTCCTTTGAGGAGAAGAACTGTCCATATCCGACCTGTCCATATCCGTGTCTAATCCGGGGGCCATTTTGCCTTTCTTTGGGGGCCTGCTGTGGAGGAGGTTGCAGCAGAAAATGAAATGGCCCAAGTTTAAAAGCTTCAGAAGACCGATTCTTATTCCCAGTCTGCAGTCAGAACAAAAGGTGCCTCCAGCCAGAAATCTCTGCTCTTGCTGGCTGGCCCTGGCCTGCTCTGTGGGGAGGGGGTGAGCCTTCCTTCCTTCCTTCTGTCCTTCCACCCCACGCACCTTTACTTGTTTGTCATGCCTTCTTTCCTGTCATGAGCTGGATGAGTCTCTGAGATTCATGCCCACACCAAGTCCAGTGTGACATCAGTATACCAACGGCATAAAGCTAGCTTCCTCATTCACCCACATTTAACCAACATCACCTGCATGTAAACTCCCTTAACCACAGACCCCTCTCTTGGGAGTGTCTTCCCACCCTGAACCTTAGAAATCAACTGTTAGGAGAAGCCTTGGTTGCCCTGCTGGAGGCTGGAGAAAGCTGTGTGTGGTGTCCAGGGAGCCTGCTTGGTGGAAATCAAAGTCCTAAGGCTCACCTTAGAGGCTAGCATTTATTCCAACCATGGGCCATCACAAGAATAGCTAATGTCACCAGCAGTTTACTGCTTGCTAGGCAGCCAGGCCATTGGCTAAATGCTGTGATCTTGTCCTGTACAGCATCTACAGAGGCCTAAGTCCACAGATGGTTGGTGCTTGTATGCAGAGTAAGGGGGCATCTGGCCTGGCATAGCCTGTGCACTGAAAGAGCTCTCTTGTCCTCAAAGGCCCTCTGTCCTTTGTCCCCACCCCCACACAGTGCACCAGACTGTGTGGTCAGAGAGATGGCACTTACCAAGGCACTCAACAGTGAGTGAATACCCAGGAGGCGCCACATGTGGCCTGGGCTCTGAGGCTCAGTTTCTGCACCTGTACCGCACATAAGCTTCATGGCGTTGCATGTAACAATGACGTCTAGGACATGACCTCGATAGCTCTGGCAATGGAAGAACACAAAGAAGAAAATTGGGATTGGTGAAAATTCTAAAATGTTGTGCATCAAAAAGGATGGTGGTGGTGGAGGCTGTGGCTCAGACAGCGAAGTGCTTGATGTGCAAGCGTGAGGACCAGACCTATCCTCAGTTCCACATACACATATAGGTCCAGCTGGACATGCAGGCAAGTCCAGCATCAGGAGTCTAAGACAGACAGATCCCTGGGGCTTGATGGCCTGTTCATGTTGTTCAACTAGTGATTCTGGGCTCAGTGAGAGACTCTGTCTCCCTCCCAAAATATGATGGAGAACAACAGAGAAACATGCCCAATGTCCACTTTTGTTCTATACACATACACACACACACACACACACACACACACACCACTCACACACACATACCACACACACACACACACCACACACACACATATACCTACACACACATACATACACACATTCACACATGCACATAACACACACAGGTATCCACACACCTACCTCCCCACAGGTATACATGAGCAATGTATACCCCCTTCCTATCCCTACATATAAACACATCAAAAAACACTATCAACAGAGTATAAAAAGGAGAAAACATTTGTAAATTACACATCTAATAAGGGTCTGACCCAGAATACATAAACATATAACTCAAAATTATGTAGCAGAGCATTGTCTAGCAGACACAAAGCCCTGGCTCATTTCCTCCACCTCATTCTCCCAAAGCGAGACAGACCAATTTAGGTGGTACAATGGCAGGCACCTGTAATTCAAGCTACTTTGGAGACTGAGGTGGGAGAATCGTGAGCTGGGGGCCAGGCTGGGCTACACAGTGCGAGCTCATCTCAAAAGCAGCAGCAAGGACAACAGAGCTCCCACCAAATAGCAACAACAGAAAACAGCCTAATTCAAAAATAGGCGAAGGAGTTGAATAGACATTTTTCCTAAGAAGATACACAAACGGCTAATGAGCACATGAAAAGATGTTCAACGTGGCTAATGGTTAGAAAAATGCGAGACAAAATTACAGCGAGCTACAACCTCGCACCCATTAGGGTGGCTGCTATGCAAGGAACCCAGAAGATAATCAATGTTGATACGGCTGGAGGGAAATTGGAGCTGTCACGCGGGGCTGGTATGTCGCATGGCGTGAGCGCTGGGGAAACAGCCTGCTGCTCTCCCAAAAGTTCAAGGACAATTACCCCATGACACAGCAGTTCTTCTACTGAGCACGTCTTCTGAGAAGCCAAGGAAAGTTCTCGGAGCTAGGTGTGTAGGCCCGTGGTTGTAGCTAACACGATAGCTCGCCGCACACTCAACTACAGCAGGTGTAGAGAGATGAGGGAGGGATACAAACGTGTACGGTGAGTGTCAAGTGCACCTGAGCCACAATTTGGATGAATCTTGATGCTACTCTGCCATGGGAAATAAGCCAGTCTTGGGGGGGTCCCCAGACTAGTCAGACTCAGTGGTGAACTAGAGTATTACAGGGCTGAGGGAGAGAAGGTAGGAGAGTTAGTGTGATGGGGAGAGAGTTTAAGTTCAACAGGATCAGCGTAGCTCTGGAGGTAGGTGGTAGAAAGGCTTGCACAGGGTGAATTCTCTCAAAACTCATACAGTTTAAACTGGGTAAGATGGTAAATTTTATGTTGTGTATATCTTTGCCAGAATAAAAATAGTACATTTTTTTTTGTGGGGGCTGGGGAGGTAGCTTGCCATGCAATCACGGAGACCTGAGTTTGATCCCTGGAGCTCACATAAAAAGCCAGATGAAAGTGGTATGAGCTTTCAATTTCAGTTCTTGCAGATGGGAACAAGAGGAATTCTTGGACCCCAGCCTAAACTGCAAGGCCTGGGCCAGTGAGAGACCCTGTCTCAAAAACAAAACAAGCCGGGCAGTGGTGGCACACGCCTTTAATCCCAGTACTCGGGAGGCAGAGGCAGGCAGATTTCTGAGTTCGAGGCCAGCCTGGTCTGCAAAGTGAGTTCCAGGACAGCCAGGGCTATACAGAGAAACCCTGTCTCAAAAAACAAACAACAACAACAACAACAAAAAAAAACAGCAAAAAACAGGAGAAAAAAAAACATAGCTCCAAAGACACAAAATCTGATGCTGACCTCTGGTTTCCACATGTATACATGGGCACACACCCCTGAACATGTCACAAACACGAACACACACACACAAGGGGTAAATAAGCGCTTAGCAGTATTGATGGTCCCTGGGCACCCTGTCCAGGGAGTTAGGTTGGTCTGTGAACCGTAGCTTTGAGGCCAGCAGAACTCTGACCAACTCAGTCATCCCAGTAGCTCCGAGACTAGGAGTTTCCCTGAATCTTTCATTTATGTAACATGTTTGGTGATCTGTTGGGGTGACCTGTGTCACAAGACACTCTTTTTGTTTTCCCACCCACAGTAGATGGTCTAGATAGGACACCCTTTCAGCCAAGGCCCTATCTGAGCCGGGAGGGACGTTTGCAGGGCTCCCTCGGGCCATGGCTGAGCATTTGGCCAGTGTTCTTGTGGCCTCCTTCACCATATGTTAGATATCCATTACACACTGGCCAAATATTTAAATGTCAGAAATACATCACTGGAGTGGGGGTGGAAAAGCCCAGATCCCAAGGGACAGAGGCTGGGGAGTGGGTCTCAGCCTCTTCCTTCCCAGCTGACGACCCACCTTTGTCCCTCCACTCTCCTTCCTCAGCCCTGGGAACTCCAAACAAGACAGCCACACATGGCTCCTTGAGACCCCCAAAGGAAGACATCATATCCGTCTGTGCTGGGAGACATCACAGTTCCATTTCCTCCCACGCTATAAATAAACAGCTGGCAGACACGGAGACAGAGGAGAGGACTACCTCATCTTTCTCCTTACCTTCCAGCACATTTTTATTCATTCATTCAACAAGCGTGCACCTTATTCCTCCTTGGTGTCAGATGCCAAGAGACAGTGTTGAAAAGATAATTTTCAGTTTCATGATGGCCACAGCCTAGCAGGGGTGACGGGTACTCACCAAGTTGTCACACAAGTAAAGACACTAAAGACCGCAACAGCCTCCCTGAAACCTCAGGAGGTGAGAGGATGAGGACATTTTGGAGACATCATTCAAAGACTAGATGGATGATGGGCTGGCAAGATGGCTCAGTAGGCATAGGTGTTTGCTGTGCAGGTCCATGAGCCAAGTTCAATTGAAATAGGGGATGGTACAGAGTTGTACTCTGACCTCCACACGTTTGCCATGGCATGTGTGCTCATTCATATACATCACACACACACACACACACACACACACACACGTGCACACACACACCTAACTGTTTGTTAAGGGCCAGCTAATTGAGCTGAGAGTACAGAGATACAAGTTAAAATGGAGGAGAGGATAGACAAAAATCCATCCAGACAGAGGAAAGTGCATATGCAGATAGGAGAGGCTGTGACCAGCTGCTGGGATAACACATAGGCCTCTCTAATTGGAAAACTGAGGTGAGGTGGGAGGTGGGCTGCAGAGTGAGCTGAGTTTGCACTCCAAGAGCCCTAGAAGCCATCAAGGAGCTCTGAGCAGAGAAGAGCTTGGCAGAGCCCACACCCGTGAAGGGCCCAGGCTGCCCTTCACCAGAGGCAATCTCTGCTCACCCATGTTCCTGGAACTCATTTTCACACACAGGGGCCACTGGAACAAATGCAGGTTCTCTGTAGTACATAGTTAAGGTGCCGGTTCCGCACCACCGTGAAGCTCCACGTCCTGGCCATATGATTTTGCCCCGATGATTCCCAACTCAGTCCTTTTGCTTGTAAGTGCATTGGCACCTCTCAGGAGACCATAAGGGCCAAGCACAATGTCTGTGGTTGTTGGAAAACCAGAATCAAGTGTGAACTCTGAACAGATGCAAAAGCCAATCGCCTGAAAACAGTCCTGGGCTGACAGAGGGAGATGAGGTACGATGGCCAAGCCTTACTGTCAGCCTACGGGTCACCATGGAAACACACTTCTGGGTACATCTGTAAGGGTGTTTCCAGGGAGGTTTAACAGAGGAAGAAAGACCCACCATGAATGTAGGTGACACCATCTCATGGGCCTTCGTCATAAGAAGAGAGTGAGTACCCAGAAGGCAGACGTGATGTGATCAGATGCTTAGGCTCCAGTGCCATCATGGACAGCTGCTTTCTATACTAGAAACCAAATGAGCCCTTTGGCCTTTGAATTGCTTTTGTCCTAGCTATGGGAAGAGTAACTGATACATACAGGGAGGAGCACGCTGCCAGAGCTTTGCCCCTGAAGATGCTACAGTCCTTGGCACAGAATTATTGGGCACCAACAGACTCCCCAGTATTCCTGCCCAGAATGCAGCTGAGTAGAATTCAGCTGCCAAAGCACTTTGAGGTCAAAGGTCTCAGCAGTAACACCACTGCCTCTCAAGCCAAACAGAAGAGCCAAACTCCGAAGACACAGCTGATAGCGGAGTCACCATCCTCAAGAAGAAACCAGGAGCTTACAGTGGGAACCTGGTGGGAAGGGAGCAGGCAGAAGGGTATGGAGAGGAGGAGAAGGGCTTGAGGACAAGAGGAGAAAGAGCCAGAGGATGAGCAGAAGGAAGGAGAGGAAACTCACATTCTCCTAAGGGTTTTAACAGGATCCCATCTTCTTACAGCCAGAAAAATGTAACATTACTGAGTCTACTAAGAACACTGAACACATGACCAATTCCTTTTTTTCTTTTCCTTTTTTTTTGGGGGGGGGGGCTTCGAGACACGGTTTCTCTGTATATCCCTGGCTGTTCTGGTACTCACTCTGTAGACCAGGTTGGCCTGGAACTCAGAAATCTGCCTCCCAAGTCCTGGGATTAAAGGCATGTGCCACCACTGCCCAGTAGACCAATCCTTAAGAAGAAAGGCAACCAATGAAATGGAACAAAACATAAAAACAAGATACAAAACCAAAATACCAAACAACAATATAACAAACAAATACAGGGTAGGCAAATTTAACCATGAGATGTTACATGGTGACAGCAATAAGTGACCAGAGCATGCAAGGATTGGCGTGATCTCCGCAGGATCTGGAGTCTGGTTCTTCTAGATGCACAGTTCATCAGGGTCATCGAGCCACCGTTAGTTTTGATGGGCATATCGTGTTACAGCAGGACACCAGCATTAGCACCAGAGAGAAACTGGTGCGGTGGGGGGGATGGGTGGAAATGAACTGTATTCATTTTGCAAAATTCTGCAAATGGAAAGTTATTACCAAAATCAAAGGCTAATTAGAAAACAGTTAGACCAGGGTTTTAGAGTTTAGAAGAGCAGTATCTGGAATAATGAAACAGACTACGGTCGCAGCAGGATGAAGAAGAAGGCCAGAGGCAGTAAGTCTGCTGGAGAACAACAGAAATGATGCTGTCTGAGGAAGGGGACAATGGTTTCCGAAGAGATGCTCTGGGATGTGTGGGACAGCGTTGGTATGTCCAGTGCTCGTTCCTGAACTCAGTAAGAAAAGAGAGACTGATGCAGAAAAAAATATTCCTATTTTTCTAAATTTTACTTTTTATTTTTAACTATGTTTATACTTTTGTGTCCGGTGTGAGTGAGTACAAGTTCCCACAGAGGCCAGGGGTATGGGATCCCCTGAGGCTGTGAGCTGCCAGTGACATGGCTGCTAGCGACTGAACTCATGTCCTCTGCAATAGGAGCACACATGTCTTTAACTGCTAAGTCATCTTCCTGTCCAGTTCTTCTTTACAGACTTGTTTAATGTAGGGTTGATTCCTTGTGAGCTTTTCTCTGACTGTGGTAGCTTATCTGTTGCTGCCGTTCCCCCTTCAGCTCCTGTTTAGGTAGCCATGTCGAAATGCTGAGAACTAAAGAAATAGTCTTTCCCAGGGAAGAGCACACAATTGGTTCTCCAAAACGAAATGCTCATTCCTGAGAACACACACACAACTAACGTTGTACAGAATGAGCAGGTTGTATTTATGTACTTAGGAATAGGAACACACACATGAATAAGCATGTGCATAGGCACGTGTGCGCACACACACTAACTAATGAAAACTGAGGTCATGGGAGAAGGAAATCACATATGGGAGAGTTAGGAGGGAGAAAGGGGGGAGGGGAAATGATGATGTAATTATATTATAATTTCAAAAAATAAAAAAACTATTACATTTATTTAGTGTGTGTGTGTGTGTGTGTGTGTGTGTGTGTGTGTGAAGGCATGTGGAGGTCAGGGGATACTTGGCAAGTCTGTTGGCTCTTTTGTCCATGAGGACATCAGCATATGCACACTCAATGTTAGCTCACTCAATTTCAGAGAAGATCGGCATCTGCAGAGTGATATGGCTGTAACAGGGCATCCTATTTCATAAAACAAATACTACCAGACACACAGGAGCAGATGGTCCAGACCTAATAATAGTGGGTGATTTCACTCCCCCAATCTCATTAGAAGATGATCAGCCAGACAAAATAATCAACAAAGAAACTACTATTATAACAGACCGAACATTCTCAAGCGATGGCTCTGTCTACGGACCATTTCACTGACCTGCTGAAAAATATATACATTCTTCTCATAAGTTCTTAGAATATTCCCCAATGTGCTCATATTTTATGTCATAAAGAAAGTCTTAACAAAAAAAAAGCCCCAAAACCCTGAGATATTTTCTTGTGTCTTATCAAACCATAATGGAATACAATTAGAAATCAAGTATAAAAATGACTGCTGAAGCAATATCGATATGGAGATTCAACATCGTGCTTTTGGATAACTGGTGAAGAATCAAATGAGAGCAAAATAAAACCATAACTTGGGAGTCACCTCGGGTAGTTCTAGAAAGAAAATTTATAGCTTCAAGATCATATATTAAAGAAAATGTTAGAAACGCAATGGAATTACATCCAAGGGACCCAGTGCCCACTTCTAGCCTCTACAGACACTGGGCACATACGTCCTAACACTCATACACATAAAAAGAAAATAATAATATAAAAATGTTAACACTGTGAAAATGGCTATATGATCCAAGAGGATCTGGGGATTCAGTAATACATCCACCATTATTACAAAGATATTCTTCCAGGAACTAGGAAAATAAACCTTAATTTAAATGGATCACAAAAGATGCAGAATTTAACAAAGCAACTCTGAACAAAAGATCAGCAATGGAAAGATTGAAATGCCTCATTTTAAATTATAACATCTAGCTATAGTAACAAAGATAGCTTGGCACCACCGTCAAAACAAACAGACCAAGTAATAGAATAGAGGACCTAGGAACAAACCTTCATGGTGACAGCTATCTGATTCATTTGCAAGTCAGTGTGTGTGCATGTGTGCGTGTGCACACAATACATGCACATGCACAAGTGTTTACTTGCCCCCATGTTTGTGGAGGCCAGACGTAAATACTGGGTGTAAATCTTCAGCAGCCACCCAACAATTTGTTTTGAGACAGACTCTCTCACTGGGTGGGACTTGGTGCTCACCCATTAGGCAAGACCCGCTAGCCAGAGAACCTTGGGGAACCCTCCTTTCTCTGCCTGCCAGCACCGGGGTTCCATGCACATACCTCTATGCATGAGCACCAAGCCTTCATGGGTGCACAGCAAGTACCCACCAACTTGACTCTACAACCCCCGGTTCCTTAGGAAAGGGCCAAAATCATTGGAGAAAATGCAGTCTTTCTCAGCATGAGATCCAGGGAAACTGGGTATCTGCATGCAGAAGAATTAAACAAACGCCTGTCCCTTGCTCTGTGCCAAAGTCAATTCAAGCAGTACAGACTTTAATGTGAACTTGAAACTACTGTGGGCAGACACCTCTAGACACAGGATAGATGACTACTTTTCCGAATGAGCTCCAGCAGCTTAGGGAATAATAGCAGGGATTGACAAATGGGCTTTATCAAACTTAAAAGCTCCCCACAGCAAAGGAAACAATTACTGGAGTGAAGAGACAGCCTCAGGGGGAAGAAGATCTCTGCCAGGTACAATTCTGACAGGGATCAATACCCAGAATATATAAAGTACTTAAAAATTAACCAACAGGGGGCCAGAGGATGCCATAGGACCAGAGGGGGTTTGAGTGGCAGCAGACCACCAGGGAACATTTTAGGACTCTGTCAAAGCAGAAAGACCAGAGAATGTCACACACAGGGTGGGAGGATGCCAGGGGTCCACAGGATGGCTCAGGGCCAGAAAGCACGTGGGAAACAGGCCTGCAGCTCAGCAGAGCCCCAAAGGTCCCCAGAGAATGTGAGTTGGAGAGAGATGGAGCTCTCCCTCACTTCCCCACAACGCTCCACGGAGCCTGCTGGAACTAGAGGGATTTGAGGACACCATCTTTAAACTCAGCAGAGTTGTGTCATTTATTCTGCAAGTATGTCTTTTATCTCTTATTCTTTATCATTTACCTTCTGCTCTTATACATATGTCTTGTGATGGCTTTGCTTCTGTTTCTGCTGTGTCCGTTACTTTAGGGTGTTGCTGGTGTTTTTCCACCTTGTCTTCTACTTCTTTAGAATAGTTTAAATTTTACTCTTTTTATCTTATGTCTATAAGTGCTTTGCCTACATATAGTCTGTGTGCCACAGGTAAGCTTCATACCTGCAGGGGCCAGAAGGTGTCAGAGCCCCTGGGACTGGAGTTCCAGATGGTTCGATGTGGCTGCTGGGAATTGAATCTAAGTCCTCTAGAAGAATATACAGTACTCATAACTACTGAGCATTGTCTAGCTTCTCCTATTTCTTCTTCTTCTTCTTCTTCTTCTTCTTCTTCTTCTTCTTCTTCTTCTTCTTCTTCTTCTTCTTCTTCTTCTTCTTCTTCTTCTTCTTCTTCTTCTTTTTTTTTTGGTCTTTCGAGACAGGGTTTCTCTGTATAGCCCTGGCTGTCCTGGAACTCACTTTGTAGACCAGGCTGGCCTTGAACTCAGAAATCTGCCTGTCTCTGCCTCTGAGTGCTGGAATTAAAGGCATGCGCCACCATGCCTGGCTCCTTTTTCTTCTTTATTATAACCTTGCATAGTTTAACAATTCCCCAAATTTATAGACCCCCAACAGTTTCCAACTCTCCCCTCTTAGCCACTTTACCCCGTTTTATTTTTTCTCTCTTCTTCAAAGTTGATCTAATACTACTTAACCCTCATTCCCATCCACCCCATCTTTCCCAAGTCCATCTAGTCCTCATTCTTACTTCTCCTATCCCCTCCTTAACTAACCTGTGTATACACTACACTATCCAGATGTTTCTCCCCCTGCCATACTTTTGTCTGTCTATGGAGATTTAGCTGTCCTGGAACTCACTATTTAGACTAGCCTTAGGCTCATAGAGATTCACCTACCTCTGCCTCCTGAGAACTGGGATTAAAGGTGTTCCCCACTACTCCCAGTCTACTCTAGCTACTTTTGTTTATGTTTAAGGGGCCACTGTTATTAATTAGCTACTGTGACAATTATGTAGTGACAATACCAAAGAGCTGTGGTTGCTCGTCAGTTAATACCCTACTCAGGAAATAGTGTACAACTTACTAGAGCTCAGGGCTCCTGAACTGAGAAATTATTTCCTGAATTATCAACCTTCAAACCCCATTAGAACATTGCAAGTACTGCAACTGAAAGAATATAGCTGATAAAAGTTAAGCCAAGAAAAGAAGTAACATCAGATACATAAATCCTAATGCATTAACTTAAGACACTCGGAAAGTCAAGACAGCACGATTAAATCCCAAATAGAGAACTCAGATCTAAGTGTGTTCAAAGACACAAAAACAATCAGCTGAATAAAATCAGGAAGGAGGCAGTTGAGACGGGAAAGGAATTTAGCAGAGATGTGGAAATAATAAAGTATACCCACCTGAGATCCTAGAGACAGAATATAGGAAGCCCAGTGAACAAACTCTGTGGTGGGGATCCGGAGAAGCTGAGTTTGAAGATGAGAAGGGAGACAAGAACAGCCCAATAAAGTAAAGAACAAAAGAAGAAAGACTGGTGAGATTTCCAAGATATACAGGAAACTGAAAAGACAAACCCTGAGTTAAGGGCATAGAAAACAGAAAAGAACCTTGTTCAAAAGGCATAGAAGGTGTTCAAATCCCAGCAACCACATCGTGGCTCACAACCATCCAAAATGAGATCTGATGCTCTCTTCTGGTGTGTCTGAGGACAGCTACAGTGGACTTAGATATAATAATAAATAAATCTTTAAAAAAAGTATCGAAACAAAATTTCCCAGTGTTAGAAAACAAGATGCTAATTCAGACAAGACCAAAAAAGATCCTCCCAACCCCATATTATAAGGTAAACATTGTCCAAAGGAACAGAGTTGATAGAGTGAATGAAATGTATTAGACTGGCTTACAGGAGGTATCAGATAGTCGAACAATTGCTATATCACAATGGAAAGGCTTGTCCAGTCCATGAGACTGGAGGCCTGGAGGACTCCCAGAGTGTTGCTGGTTTTCAGTCTTCATTGTAATTCTGAAGACATTGGATTTAATAAAGGCTCCAGTAACAAGATAGACAAACGCGGCAGCGAGAGCAAGCAAGGGAAGAGCAAAAGCTCCTTCCTGTATGCTCTTATGAGGACTGCCACTAGAAGGTGTGGCCAAGATTTAGGGTGAGTATTCCCACCTCAAATAATCTGATTAAAAAAAAAAGAGGAAAACCTCACATCTGTTCCCAGCAACTTGGGTTTTAGTTGATTATAGATGTAGTCAAAGTGACACTCGAGATAAGACACTCAAACACTATGAATGCAGAACAACACAAAATACATACATTGAAAGTGCAAGAGAGAAGCATTGTCAGACTCCAGATTACACAACTAGCACTTAGAAAGCCAGAAGGGTCAAAAATGATGTATTTAAGCTCTGGAAGGCGACAACTGCCAACCTAAGCTACCATGAACAGGAAAACTGTAACACTTAAAGGAAAAAAAAAAAAAAGAACATCCTATAGAAAAAATTGACCAAAGGAAGCTATGACCACTAAGCCAGATCCACAGAGAAAACTAGGAAAATCATATATACTAAAGAACAAAATGAATTTACCCACGAGAAGGCCACAAGAAAGAACAAACCATGTTAAAACAGTATTCTAAGCAGGAGAGGAAGAAAGGGAAGACAACCGATCACAAAATAAACTGAATCAATACACAACTCTGCCGCAGAGCCTTTTGGTCCCTGTCTGCGTGGAACGAGTCTCCGGAACAGATGAGCAAGGGGTCGGCGAATGACAAACAGACACAGACACGAGAGTGTGTGCTGGATCTGAATGTGATTTGTCACATTGAGCATCAGACTTCTTATACAGGAGAAAATAGGGAAGTTAGGTGACATATCAGCAAGGTACAGTGAGGTTACTGGATTCTTACACAAAACAGAGGAATGAAGACACAGAAGGACTGGCAGGAACCAACTGGGATAGGATTCCATGTTAACAACTGGGATCAAAAACATCTCCACCTAAGGTCACCTTAAACTTAGAAGCCAGGGACAAGAGCTTCTAAGTGCCCTTGCAATAGTCCACCTTCCCCCTAGGCCATTGTAAATACTTGAATATGGGTGTAACTCAGCTAGCTATAGTTCTAAGTATCTACTCTGGTTCCTCCTCAGGTCACAAACTTCCTTCTTCCTAGAAAATGGCAAATTTCTGTGTAGGGCAGTGACTTAGCTATCCATGCCCAAGGTCGGATCAAGGACTGCCTAGAATCTAACTTAGCTATATGTCAAAAAAATCAATCCTTAGGAGCACTTGTAATAAAGCAATATTAAAGGAAAGCACACAGATCCATTTACCAACTAAAGCAAGGACATTGGAGCATTCCTTATACAGGATGCCACAGTTCCAGGAGACCAAGTTTCCTTGAACTTTTCTTCGCCTCAGGACCACGCCCAGGCTTTTCAGCCTGTCGGGCGGGTAACTCCGATGTAGCACTACTCAACGATGATTCTAAATATAACTGGTCTCAATTCACTAACCAAAGACACCGAGTTCCTTCTTCAGCTTCACATGCTCTGTGGGTTGCATGGTGGGTATTGTGAGCTTTTGGGCTAATATGCACTTATCAGTGAGTACATAGCATTTGTGTTCTTTTGTGTGTGGCTTACCTCACTCAGGATAATATTTTCTAGTTCTATCCATTCATTTGCTTGCCAATTTCATGAAGTCATTGTTTTGAAAAGCTGAGTAGTACTCCATTGTATAAATGTACCACATTTTCTGGATCCATTCTTCTGTTGAGGGACATCTGGGTTGTTTCTAGCTTCTGGCTCTGATAAATAAGGCTGCGATGAACATAGTGGATCATGTGTCCTTGATATGTGTTGGAGCATATTTTAGGTATATGCACAGTCGTGGTGAAAGGACCCCCATAGGGAGACCTCCACTCAAGTCACGGGATATTGGCGAATCCCCCAAGAACTCACATGAGACCAGGCTTGCTGCAAATCACATGAGGCTTTATTCGGGGAAAGCCAGAGCTCTGGGGACGACTCATATCCCGGAAGTGGATAGAGGAGTCGACCCTGAGGGAAGAGAGGACCCAGTTTTTATGGTT
>LR753573.1:161416-224912 GCA_902729485.2 Mus minutoides | reverse complement strand
ATATTATTAGAAATACTATTAGTTTAAATTAAAGCACAGCAAGGCACTTATGCATAATTTAAGCAAACAATTTAACAAATAAATGCTATCCTGCCTACTTCCTAACTAGTGGGGCTGCTGGGGTGTATAAGTAAAGTATTTTATAATGAAGGTGAGCATAAATGGGCAGAGCTGAATACTCAAGAATGCTAACTTTCTATAAGCTAAACAGAAGATGAAGCAGCGTCTTGCAGCAGATATTGCCTGTTGCAATAATAGAAGAAAATCTTAAAATTAGGTTTCCAACAATTACAATTTATAAACCTCTTTGAACTTCAATTTGTACACCATTTATTTACTGCCTTACATTTTGGAAAATAGTCAACAACATAAATTTGTTGCACTGGTAACAGAAGTAGTGAATATGTGTCAATATAAAACCATGCTTGTATCCTCTAAACATTTCATTGAATTGGATTAGCTGGAGAAAAACTGCCTGTGGACCTCTCTTTCCTAAATAACTTCAAAGCTGTAAGAAGAACCACCACTTAGGTAAGATGTCTACTTTTACTCCACGACATTGAATTATTATAGAAAAATTGTCTAAATGTGGATCTATTGAAATAATAATAAGACCCCTAAGACACAAGTTCATTAACTCACATCAAAAATATTTTTACACAAAATTCTGATGTTGCTTTCAGTTTTGGTGAACTTTCTTCATACTGAGTGCTATGCATGGTTCAAACATACTGTAATAGAGATAAAAACAGATAAAATCTCCCTATCCCTCTCTCTCATTCTCACTTTCTTTCTGTGTATGTATTATCCAGAAAAAAAAAAAATGATGCAATATACATTGATAGTTGTCCATGTAGTGGATACAGAAACTGCAGATTGGTTTATGAATGTGTTATGCTATAATAATAAAAATATGCTTTTTTTCAAAAGTAGGTTTTCATTTAAAAAAAAACAAAAAAACAAATTCTTTATTGTGTTTCCTTTCATTGCACAAATTTCTCCCCAAGCTGTTTGACCAAAGATTTGCTTCAAAATTCTTACCAATGTAAATTAAGGTATCCATCAATAGTTTTTCATACTCCATTACCCTGATCGAAGAGCTAAGTATGAGACAAGAAATTAAGCAATTTAAGTCCAAAGTCAACACATCTTTCAAGGTCTAGGTGAGATGCCGTCACCTCTGAAAAGCTTTACTTAATGTTTTATGTTAATGGCTGAATTAATCTCTTTCTTCTGATTGAGCCAATATGTCTTAGTCATCAACGGTCTCAGAAGTGATGTTGGAAAACATATAATCTCTGAATGCTGAGGTTTCAATATTGGTATTTGTTTTTAACTCATTAGTCTGCTGGTTGATTACAAAGCAGTTTGGAATCCTGAAGGTGACTCTGGCTTATTGGATTTACTATTTCCAGATTCTCGTAGAACAGACAAAGCCTGAGAGTAATACAGATTCTGTTTAGTTTACTTTAGTTCAGTTCAGTTTAGTTTAATTTAGTTTCTTTGTTATGTTGCAGACCACATTTATGTAATTACATCAAATGTCAAAATACCTCTTAAAACTCTAGTTGCCTCTAATTTTTCCCAGTTTATTTAGCAAAAGGAACATAGAGCGAAGACAAATATTGATGATAAAAAAGAAAGTCATGCTGGTTATCAGTCAAATGATAATAGCATCCCAACATAATCCAACACAAATTAAACAATTGTACATATTTCATTGTCATGATTATAATGTTTACACAGTTTAAGTAATTGTTAAATTGTGCCCTGCTTTATATAAGAAATACATTAAAGCTAAGTCTTCTAATTTTGTAAAACTTATTGTGGATTATGTAGTCAAATAAGAAGATAAATTATTAAACAGAAAAATTAATTAATTTAATTTTTAATTAATGAATAAACATTATATACCAATAAAACACAAATAGCATGTGGGTCAGCGAACATGCAGTTAAATAAGATTCATAAATATTACCATAAACTTACATTGTGAAAACATTCTATTAAATTTAACATATTATTTTTTTAAATTATATTTTAGATATTCTTCTTTGAATCACTTTATACTTAGCATATATTTATTAGAGTTATGTTAGGAAAGTATATTGATTATTAGCTCTAAATTTATATTCATTGAAAATATTTCATAGTGCAATCATGCTTTGGTTACTTTCACTGAATATAGAATTTGCTTTTGCCACTGGCTCTTTCATACTCTGAACATTTTAACACAAGCATCAGAGTACATGATATGATTATTCCTACCTTACCTTACACTGAAGGTCTATTATGTACAGTGGATCTGAATGAGACTATCTATTGAGGAGTAGCTGGAATGTTTATTGTCCATATCAAAGTTTACATCTCCCAAGTTTTGCCCTCAATGTTAGCGTCAGTGTTCTTTTAAGAAATGTTCACATTCCATTTTTGCTATTGGGTTTGTAGCATTCTCTTAGGCTCAGAATCTTTTTGTTATACTTTAGGCAAAAACCAAAGAACATATTTTAGTCTAAATTTTATACTGTTTTTCAAAAGAAAGTCCTTATATCCAATAAGCCATACTACTAAAATAATCAATTTTAAACAATTACAAGTTATAAACATTGAAAAAGACTTTCAATATTTACTAACCATTTTATATTTGCCAATTTATATAATCTACTAATACAAAATTTAATGATTATGGGACATTATTGCTGAGTTTAGTAATTTTCCCAGAATTAACATAAAAGAATCCATATAAAATTTTTACATTTTTAATAATCAGGACAGTTTAATCCTCACCTGTATGGTATAAACTAGTCTCTAAATTTCAGCTTACAGCAGGGGCCTAATTATACCCTTCTTGCATGATCCAT
Source organism: Mus minutoides (assembly GCA_902729485.2). Taxonomy (NCBI): domain Eukaryota; kingdom Metazoa; phylum Chordata; class Mammalia; order Rodentia; family Muridae; genus Mus; species Mus minutoides. The sequence goes on along the minus strand of LR753573.1, from coordinate 222,051 downwards.
TAGCAGTTAATTATCTTTAATACACATTAGGCTTTAGCTTTTTAATTAATTTTTAACATTCAGGCTTTACATAAAACAGTTTCATAACATACATTTTCCATTGTGTATACTGATTAACTAGTATAATCTGTGGCACCCTCATTGAATTTCAATCAGGGGAGTATAAAAGAACTATGGAATAAAGTAATTAAAAGAGTAATCCATGAGAAATGGTACATAATATTAATGGATGAGATCATATTGTTATTACTAGCCAATATTCCTAATTCCATAATACACCATGATAATTGACTGTGAATCTTACTATTTCAAGGACAAATCAAAGTTCATGGAATTATTGAAATACATTAAATCATTAATAAGAAAATAAGAAAATAGTAACAAAATATAGTACAAGATAAAATATAAACAAAGCAAACCAGAAAAGGACAAAATAAACTGAAAAAGAGAATTTAAGAAAAAGCATACGAAACTGATAAAGACATACACACAAACTCTTTCATATATCCAGAAAATAAAATAAACATAAAATTTGATTCTGCAATGTATATCAATGTCCTTGCAGGGTTTACAATTAAAAGAAAAACTAATATTAAAATATAGGTTGGAACAAGATAGGAGGAAAGGTAGAGAGAAACTAGAAACTGTACAGATTGGGAAAACCATAGTCAGGATACATTGTATAAAAACATTTTCAATAAAAGAAAGGAAGAGAGAGAAAGAGAGAGAGAGAGAGAGAGAGAGAGAGAGAGAGAGAGAGCAAACAAGCATTAGATCAGTAGGAAAGAAACACCTTAACTGTTAAAACACTTTAATATTTTACAAGATGATATTTTAACTATTGCTCCTTTTATGTGTCCAAGAATAGTAAAAAATATCCTTAACAAATTCATCTATTTCAGCTAATGTCATCCTTCTTGGGTCCTGGGAGGCTCTTGCTTTCCTGGCATCTGGAACTTTTGGGTCAATACCCTCAGTTCTACACCCCCTCCCAACTGCTACACATCTCTGTTATTTCTTGACCCTCTGTACATCTCCCCTGTCTCTTCTCGCACCTAGTCCTGACCCCCCTTTTCCTCTTGCACATCTATCCCTCTCCCAAATCCCTCCTTTCCTCATCCTCCAATGATTATTTTGCTTCCCCTTCTAAGAAGGTCTGAAGCATCCACACATTGGTGTTCCTTCTTCTTGAGCTTCATATGGTCTGTGTGATGTACTCTGGGTATTCTGAACTGTTTTATTTTTATTTTTATTTGGGCAAATATCAACTTATCTGTGAGTACATACCATGTATGTTCTTTTGTGACTGGCTTACCTTACTCAGGGTGATATTTTCTAGTACCATCCATTTGCCTGAGAATTTTATTAAGTAATTGTTTTTAAAAGCTGAGTATTATTCCATTGGGTAAATGTACAATATTTTCTGTATCCATTCTTCTGTTGAAGGATATCTGGGTTGTTTCCATCTTCTAGATATTATAAATAAGGCTACTATGAGCATAGTGAAGCATGTGTCCTTGTTATATGATGGGGCATCTTTTGGGAATATTCCCAGAAGTATAGTTAGGTCCTCAGGTAGTACTATGTCCAATATTCTGAGGAACCATAAGACAGATTTCCAGAGTGGTTGTACCAGCTTGAAATCCCACCAGCAATGGAGGAGTGTTCCTCTTTCACCACATCCTCACCAAAAAAGAAAAAGTTGGAAAAAGATCTTTTCCCAATTTTTAGGTTGCCATTTTGTCCAGTTGACAGTGTCCTTTGCCTTTAAAAAAAAAAAATTCAGTTTTATGAGGTCCCATTTGTCTGTTGTTGATCTTAGAGCCTGGGCTACTGGTGTTCAGTTTAGGAAAATTTCCCCTGTGTTGATTTGTTGGAGGCTTTTTGCCACTTTCTCCTCTCATAGATTCAGTGTATCTGGTTTTATGTGGCTGTCCTTGATTCAGTTTGATTTGAGCTTTGTACAGGGAGATAAGAATGAATCAATTTGTATCCTTCTACATGCTGACTGCCACTTAAATAGAGGATTGCCTTATCCAGCATCAAAAGGAGGGCAAGCCCTTGGTCCTCTGAAGGCTTAGTGCCCCAGAGTAGGGGAATACTAGGGCCTTGATACAGGAGTGCGAGGGTGGGTGGGGAAGCACCCTCATAGAAGCAAGAGGGGAGGGGAAAGGGGGTTTGCAGAGGAGAAACTGGGTGGGGGGGATTAACATTGAAATGTAAATAAATAAAATAATCAAAAAAAATTAGAAAAAAATTTAATTTATCTATTATCAATTACAATCAATCTCTCAGGCACTAACTTGATAGTTATGTATGATTTAGGTCATGCTCTCTGGCCAAGACTTTGATTTTTTTAAAATTTATTTTCACTTTATTTTGCTAATAACTATGTTAATATGTATGTTGGGGTATGCACATGGGAATGCAAGTATTGACAGAAATATACTACACAATATAGGTTGTGGATAGTGAATGTGGGTCCTCCACAAGACTAGTACATGCTCTAACCACTGAGGTCCTCTCTCATTTACTACCCAAAAGTTTTGAATATGTATAAGTTTGTTTAACTAGATTTTATTAATGATGCAATGAAATGGGACAATTTGATTAGGATATAAGAGTAATTTTGAAGTAAATGTTAAACAAAATTATTACTCACTTATCTTTACAGCTCAGTGCAACAAGTGCAAAGATTTTCCAATGTAACTTCTGCCACCACATGCAATTCTTCTGAAATTTCTGCATTTCAACGTGGTACAAAGTATTAGAATACAATATCATGTATATATGCTAACAATTACTTTTATCTTCTATGCACTAAACTCTATTAAAAAGCTTTTCCTACAAAATATATTACAAATTTAAATCAGTATCTAATATCAGAAAATATTGAATTGTCCTAATGGGTGTTTATATGCAATTGATAGCAGAATAAAAAATTGAGAGGAAGGGAGTAACAAGGTGATTAGACTTTTCTGTTATGTCCACGTAATCATTAAATTTCAAATACAGTTTTAGAATTTTTAAAGCTCACTCAGACAAAATACTTTGGGATCAATAGCTTGATTAAGAACACAATAGTATCAATATAGGACTCAAATTCAGAAATTTCATTAGTTACAAAATAAATTAAATTTTCAACTTGATTAAAAAGAATTACACAAAGTCAAGAATTTGTTTCATTGAGCTGCAATCCCTTGGGATCTGTGATATAGATATATAGTGCTAGCTTTTAATATGCTATGGAATTTTTTCTCATTTTTAAAGTATTACTCTCGTAGGTTATTTTTGGGATATTTGTAGAAGTCATATTAGGTTGAAACTACCCTGGCGTTTCATCTATATCTATTGGCATGGCCATATGACTGTTCTACGATATTTCACTGTTTCTGGTTTTACTTCTTTAGAACAATCTTTGTATTCCAAAGCTAAGCTCAAGTAGATAATTATTTCTTTTCCTCATTTAGTTTTTCTTGATCAGTTACTTGTTTGGATAATGTATTGTATTGTATTGTGTTGTATTGTATTGTATTGTATTGTATTGTATTGTATTGTATTGTATTGGATTGGATTGGATTGTATTGGATTGGATTGGATTGGATTGGATTGGATTTTTAAAATTGTATTTATTTTTCTCTCATATAATACATCTTGACTGTAGCTTCTCTTCCCTCTGCTCCTTCCAGATCCTCAGTACCTTCTCTCCCAAGATCCACTTCCCCTTCATACTGTCTTGATACAAAAATGAGCAGGCCTCCCAGGAACATCAACTATACACAGAACAAGAAGATATAATAAGACTATGCACAAAAGCTCACAGAAGTATAACACTAGGTAACCAAATACGAGCAAAAAGGCCTCAATAGCAGATAAAAGAGTAAAAGACACCTCCACAGTCAGGAATGTGTGTGTGTGTGTGTGTGTGTGTGTGTGTATACAAAGGATCTGATTTAGATTCAAGTAGGCTCCACAATTGCTATTTTAGTCTCTGTGATGTCATATGCACCCCACTTAGCTTATTTCATGAGCTGTACTCTTCTGGTATCATCTAACTCTATGGTTCCACAAATACACCCCATCCCCCTTCTGAAGGGTTCCAAGAGATCAGAAAGGACCCAGTGGAAATCTCCATCCTGGGCCATCTCCTTGCCATTAGGATTTGGAATACAGCATCTCTGCCCATCATCTGCCAGAGACAGACCTAGTCAGAGCAATTCAACAACAAAAGGAGATCAAGGGGATACAAATTGGAAAGGAAGAAGTCAAAATAATCACTATTTGCAGATAATTTTTTTTTTTTTTTTTTTTTTTGGTTTTTCGAGACAGGGTTTCTCTGTATAGCCCTGGCTGTCCTGCAGATACTATTATAGTATATATAAGTGATCCTAAAAATTCCAGCAAAGAACTATATCTGATGAACAGCTCAGTGAAGTGGCTGGATATAAAATTGACTCAAACAAATCAGTGGCTTTTTCTCTACAAGAAGAATAAACAGGCTGAGAAGGAAACTAGGGAAACAACACCCTTTACAATAATGACAAATAATATAAAATACTTTGGTATGACTCTAACAAAGGAAGTGAAAGATCTGTATGATAAAAACTTCAAGTCTCTGGAGAAAGAAATCAAGGAAGGTTTCAAAAGATGGAAAGGTCTCCCATGCTCATAGATTGGCAGGATCGATATAATAAAAATGGTTCTCTTGCCTAAAGAAATGTACAGAGTCAATGCAACCCCCATCAAAATTCCAAATCAATTCTTCCCCGAGTTAAAAAGGGGAATTTGGAAATTCATCTGGAATAACAAAAAAAAACTAGGATAGCAAATACTATTTTCAATGATAAAAGAACCTCTGGTGGAATCACCATGACTGACTACAGAGCAATTGTGTTAAAATCTGCATGGTAGTGGTACAGCGACAGATAGGTAGACCAATGTAATTGAATTGAAACTCAGAAAAGAACCCATACATCTATGATCACTTGATCTTTGACAAGGGAGCTAAAACCACCCTGTGTGAAAAAGACAGCATTTTCAACAAATGGTGCTGGCACAACTGGCAGATATCATGTAGAAGAATGCAAATTAATCCATTATTATCTCCTTGTACAAAGCTCAAGTCTAAGTGGATCAAGGAACTACACATAGAACCAGAGACACTAAGACTTATAGAGGAAAAAGTTGGGAAAAGCCTTGAAGATATGGGCACAGGGGAAAAATTCCTGAACAGAACAACAATGGCTTGTGCGGCAATATCAAGAATCTACAAATGGGACCTCATAAAATTGCAAAGCTTCTGTAAGGCAAAAGACACTATCAATAAGAAAAAAAAGGTCACCAACAGATTGGGAAAGGATCTTTACCAATCGTGAATCCGATAGGGAACTAATATTATATATATATATATATATATATATATATATATATATATATATATATATNTCATGAAATTCTTAGGGAAATGAATGGATCTGGAGAATATCATTCTGAATGAGGTAACCAAATCACAAAAGAACACACGATATGCATTCACTGATAATTGGATATTTCATCCAAGAAACTTAGAAAACCCAAGATACAATTTGAAAAACACATGAAACTCAAAAAGAAGGAAGACCAAAGTGTGGATACTTCATTCGCCCTTAGAATGGGGAACAAAAATACCCATGGAAGGAGTTCCAAAGACAAAGTTCAGAGCTGAGACAGAAGGAAGGACCATCCAGAGATTGCCTCACCAGGGGATCCATTCTATATGCAACCACCAAACCCAGACACTATTGCATATTTCTGAAAGGTTTTGCTGACAGGACCCTGATATAGCTCTCTCTCTCTCTCTCTCTCTCTCTCTCTCTCTCTCTCTCTCTCTCTCTCTCGTGAGGCTATGCCAGTGCCTGGCAAATACAGAAATGGATGCTCACAGTTATCTATTGGATGGAACACAGGGTCCCTAATGAAGGTACTAGAGAATGTACACAAGGAGTTAAAGGGGTCTGCAATCCTATAGGAGGAACAGCAATATGAACTAACAGTAACCCCCCCCCCAAAAAACTGTGTCTCTAGTTGTATATATATATAGGAGAGTATGGCCTAGTTGACTATAAAGGGGAGGAGAGGCCTTTGGTCTTGTGAAGATCATATGCCTTAATACAGGGGAATGTCATGTCCAGGAAGCAGGAGTGGGTGGGTTGGGGAGCAGGGTGGGCGAGCGTATAGGGGGCTTTGGTGATAGCATTTGAAATGTAAATGAAAAAATATCTAATAAAAAATTTAAAAAATATTAAAGATTAAACATTCTCAGTCTCAGTTGCTTGTACATTGAAAAGGGTTACTGAATATTTGAGGTATTTAATTTTCCTACAAATAAAATTTCTACAGTAGCTATAATTTGAATTTGAAATGTTAAATCAATGGTCATATAATTCTTTATCCTTTTTAATAAAAATAAAATAAGATAAAAACAGAATTTTACAAATGTTTTCCAATGGATAGAATTTTTCCATATTTCTACTTTCCAAATAAACAATAGAATGCCACTACTAATCTCAGAGCTAATCCTTAAAGAAGAAATATCATGAGATATGTACATACATTCACTTAGCTCTACTAACACACAGGTCACATATTGACAAAATTATCATGGTTATTATGCCTATTTGAATGTTCATATACAGCAAGCTGTAAAATTATTTACATGGAGATTGAAATTAAAATAATATAAAAATTGGTGATATTGTGTTGAATATTTCAGTTTCAGAAAGAGATAACATTTGCAGAGATATAAAACTATAAACCCATAAATATTTATTCTTAATGCAAAATATTCAAGGATAATTTATTTAAAAAAAAGACAAAACACAAAGCAAAAATTAACTTTCCATATTTACAGGAACTTATGTTTTCAGCCATATCCATAATATCTATGTAGTAAATTTGTATCTCCTTTACTTTAATAGAATATGTACTTGGAATATAGCTTATATTCAAACTGCTATTCATTTTGCCAGTATATTAAACCTTACTTTTTATAGCATCCTATCCTCTGCCTTGAACCTCTAAACTTCCCTGGTCATATGCTGTCCCTTTATCCTTCAGAGTCTATTTTTCTCTTCATTCTAGTTTTCCTGTATCATCTTTCACAACAAAATAAACCAATGCAAAGAACTATATTTTAAAATCATAGTTTTCTGATCCTATAGCATGTTTAGATAGATTAAATTTTTGTGTCATTTCATCATTTAGCATCAGTTTACATTCTAGTCTAACAACACTTCAAATTTAAACAGACCTACACATATGTAATGATTTACTCAGTAGTGCTATATCCACTACTAAAAGTAATGTTATGTCCACTACTAAAAATATCTACAAAATTAGCTACATTCAATTAATATAATAAACAGTTTATTCATTGATTAAATTAGTTTATATAGCTATGACAATATTTCTGTTTAGTAAAAATTTTAATAAGGTTAAGATTCCTCATTATACTTTGTTTACCTAACTACAATTTTAGAGTTTTCTCCACTTCATTGAACATTTTACCCAAAGAAATAGGAGAAGTCCTTCAGTTCTTAAACATAACACATCAGTATTTATGTGACATTTTGATAGGATAATGAACACTGGAATTTATACTTAACATATTTGTTGAAATAAGAGAGTATGCTCATAGTTCCTTTGAACTCAATTATAAATGAATTTAATTTCAACTCTAATAGTCTTTAGTAAATGATTTATTATAATATCTAAAGCACAGCCTTTTCAATGGCATAATAATTTTCCAGTTCATTGCCATCATTTGAAGATGACATAAAAGCTCAGCTCGTTTAAAGTATATTCTTGTTCCTATTAATTCATTGCCATTCTTACTAGGCATCCCAAATATTTAATGAAGTTTTCTGTCATCACTACAACTTTTAAATATTTTATTAATTCATGTCATGCCATGAATAGTTGAAAATATTTTAATATCAAGATTAACAAAAGATAAGTAGGTAGACAGAGAGATAAAAAATTTCAATTTTGTACTTCATGTCTAAACTGGTCTGAGTATTTTGAATGTATAAATAGATTTAAATGTCAATCATAAACTTTGACCTCTGAAAATTAAATCTCAAAGGAGAAAAATAGCTCATGTATACTTAAAATCTTCTGGCATAAATTGTTAATTTATGGTCAACAAGAGGTAAGCTTTTCTTTGTAACTAGTTTGGCAGTTTCCCAATATTTAAAATTGTCACCCTATCATAAAACCAATCTCTTACATGTCATGTAAGACAATTGTCTTTCAAAAGTAAGAGTTGATTATCTCATGAATCTAATCTTATGGACCTCGCAAGGATCTTGAGTGATCGATGTTCTTGATATGTAACTTTAATTATTTCTATGAAAAATATTTGCTTTGTATATATACAGCATGGTACAAATCCAATAAATACTTGTAAATACCTCTACAGAATAGTTTTGGTCAGAAGAATTTTCAGTGTATAAAGCAAGGTGAGATAACACATAAACCCAGAGGAACTGCAATTACATCATTATTGTAATACAACTTATATCAAAGAATTGATTAAATATTTTATGAATTTTAAACATTAAATTGCAAAGAAGTGCCAGAATTAATTTGAGTTCCTAGTAAATAGTCCTTTACTATCCATTGTTTCCTAAGCAACTGGTTTTAGTAGAAAACCAAATCAGTGCTTTACTCTGGAAAGATAGTATTTTTCACCCGTTGCATGCCAAGAGCTAAAATCATGATATTTATAAAAGGGCCCATATGATCAATTCCCTTTTCTTTTTTTTTTTAATTTTTTTCAACTTTTATTAGATATTTTCTTCATTTACATTTCAAGTGTTATCCAGAAAGTTCCCTATACCCTCCCCCCTCCCGGCCCTGCTCCCCTACCCATCCGCTCCCACTTCTTGGCCCTGGCGTTCCCCTGTACTGGGGCATATAAAGTCTGCATGACCAAGGGGCCTCTCTTCCCACTGATGGCCAACTAGGCCATCCTCTTATATATATGCAGCTAGAGACATGAGCTCAGGGGGTACTAGTTAGTTCATGGTTATTCTTCCACCTAGAGGGTTGAAGACCCCTTCAGCTCCTTGGGTACTTTCTCTAGCTCCTTCTTCCTTGGGAACCCTGTGTTCCATCTAATAGCTGACTGTGAGCTTCCATCTTCATGTTTGCCAGGCATTGGTATAGTTTTCCCTGAGACCTCTATATCCGGGCCCTTTCAGCACTATCTTGCTGGCGTATGCTATAGTGTCTAAGTTTGGTGGCTGATTGTGGGATGGATCCCTGGCAGCTGCAGTCATTGGGTCCATCCTTTGGATTCAGCTTAACACATGATCTCTTTAACTCTTTCAATGTGTGCTTTGTTCTTAATTCAAGGAAGGGGTGACGTGTCCACATTTTGATCTTCCTTCTTCTTGAGTATCATGTGTTTAGTAAATTGTATCTTGGGTAGTCAGTGTTTTACTCTGGATAGATAGTATTTTTCACCCCTTGCATGCCAAGAGCTAAAATCATGATATTTATATAAGGGCCCATATGATCAATTCCCTTTTCAACAGAAGCTGAAAAAATATCTATTCCAATAAACATTTACATACTCTCATCAGATCAAAGAAAACTTATAATGAAAAAATGCTTCCATTTAAGCATGAATTGCCAGGAAGTAAAACACTAAATCTATATAGTATGACTAGGAGAATTAGAGAAACAATTTCATCTATATCTTACCTTTTAGATGATTTAAGTTGGCTTAAGTTTTATTTTTTTTTAATGTTTAGTGAATTATCAACTTATAAGAAACTGGACATGAAGAAAACATATGGAATAATCATTGATGATTAATCTTCCTGGCTTCCTAGAAGAACCTGTTTGACAATGGTGTTAATTCTTGTTCATAACTTTTCTAGAACTCTGCTGAGAGGCTGTTAGCCCTTGCATTTCGATTTCATAGTAAGATGTATAATTTATTCAGTGGTATTATAGTATTACAATTTATTCTTTACTTACTAAATAAATTTTCATTCACTCTTTCAAAGACATTTTCATTCCATTAACTTGCGGAATGTCTTTGCCTGTAGTTGTTCTCAGTAAACCTTTTTCAGCATCAGTAGAATGGGAAGTGATTTATCTTCTCTACCTCCACATATTGCTTACTTAGCCCACTTCTTTTTTTAACATCAATCTAGCTCCTTTAATGAATCCTATTAATGACCACCAAACACAGGATTTCCCATGTGTTTGTTAGCACTGTATTTCAGAGATATTTCCTCAGAATTCTATTTACGTTCATCAATTCTTTTCTAATATAGAAACAAAGCACATTTGTCTCATACTATACTTTTTTTTCTCTTTATTAGATATTTTCTTCATTACATTTCAAGTGTTATCCAGATATTTCCCATCCCCGCCCTGCTCCCCTAGCCACCCCCTCCCATATAATGGCCCTGGCATTTCCCTGTACTGGGGCATATAAAGTCTGTATGACCAAGGGGCCTCTCTTCCCAATGATGGCCAACTAGGCCTTCTTCTTCCATATATGCAGCTAGAGACATGAGCACAGGGGGAACTAGTTAGTTCATGTTATTCTTCCACCTATAGGGTTGAAGACCCCTTCAGCTCCTTGAGTACTTTCTCTAGCTCCTTCCTTGGGAGTCCTGTGTTCCAACTAATAGCTGACTGTGAGCTTCCACTTCCAAGTTTGGCAAGCACTGGTATAGCCTCCCACAAGACAGCTATATCAGGGCCCTTTCAGCATACTATACTTTTAAGTGTTGGAAATTTAGTTTACTAGTTTGCCTTTATTTTTATTGAAAAACAAGGGATATTTTCATACAATATATTATAATAATGGTTTTCACTCCTTCATCTTCAGACCCTACCACATTTCCACTCATTGAACCCCATTAACATACATTTAAATAATGTTTTAGCTGTATACCAAATGCTCAGATATGTTACAGTTTTATTTCACTAACATAAAAGATTTTACCTTTTTTATTCTATGGTACATATCTCCATATATAAGCAGTTTAAGATGATGTATTTATAAAATTCTTTTGCCTTCAATGAGATAGATTTCTTCTGGAAGATAAAAATATTATCTATGGTGATACTTTCTCTATAAGTTGCCAGCATATCATCTAAAAATGAATTCCTTAACACTAATTACTCTAGGAAAATTAATGTACTTATTTTTTAATATGTGCACCTTTTCAGAGGTCTTACCTTTTTCTTTCTAAACTATTTTTTAAATTCTTTGGTTTATGACACATTTATTGTAAGTTCCAAATCACCTTTCATTTTTTATTAATCATTTTATTCATTTACATCTTAAATAATATTCCACTTCCCAGTTACCCCTCCCCCAATCCTTCCCTAATCCCATGATATCCTTTATCTCCTAGTTACATCATATTCACAGTTAAAATTACAGTTTGAAAGTCTATTTCATGTTTAATACTGCATAATTCTATTATTGCATCCATTTTCAAAACTTTAATGTATATATGAAACACTCTGAATACATTTTATAGTGCCAGAAGGGCCCATCTAGGCTCTATTTTACTTCATTAGGAATCTTATAAAGTATAATACCAATCTTTTAGGCAAGTTGTGCCCACGGATACAATAGTGCTTCAACACTTATGTGAGGAACAAATCATTGGATTTGTTGGAGTTGGGCCAACAAATGGTTGGATGTGAGGCCTGGTCTACAACAGATAATTAACATCTAGAACTGTAAAACACATCAAACCACCACTGTTGAGGACATCTCATACCTCAGAGGCAAGTTTACAACTCTTCTTTAGCTAAAGTGCCAAGCTGTGCAGCTGCATTTTTACATTTATAACCATGAAAGGTGGAGCCCTTATCCAAGAAGCTTATTTACACTGAATAGTGATGCATGAAAAGAAACATGGCATATCAAGGTGCTGAGAATCATTATAGGGTGAGTACTCTGGTATGGGACAGTGTTGTATAATTGTTTCCTTAAAACTCAAAGAAATATGCAAAAAAGGGCAGGAAAGAATATATGAGTTGGATGATAGGAAAACAGAAAAAAAAAAAAAAAAAAACAACCTAAAATTTAGTTCTCTATGCCTGGAATAGACAAAGCAGTCATGCCATTAATAGACAAATGAATAGTCCTTGAATAGACAAGGATGAGAGACAGCTCTCTAGGAGTTACATGAGTCACTGGAAATGCAAAGTGGTGCTACTTCCAGGTGTCCCTTGACAGCACATAGCATAGGCTGTGCTATTATAACAGGGTAGAGGCAGCTCAGGCTACAGAAGATTCTTTTCCACCCCCCCCCAAAAAAAAGCATAAATTCATTAAAGAAAACTAAAACAAACTCCAAACAAGTATAACTAAAGAGAAGAAAAACAAACAAAAAATAATCCCAAAATCTATACAACATTAAAAACAAACAAATCTCTAGTGAGCTGCAGTAAAATATGTATCTATGTATAGACTATGTGTAAATTAGAAAGCTACAAAAATGCTTATGAAAGAGTCCTTTCATTAGACTACAATGCTAATTAAGGCCTAAGCTCTGGGTTTGACACCTCTGTAGGCTGACTATATTTGAGAGGAAAATCTTAAGTTTGCATTGCTCTAAAACCTACCTTTCATTCCTGTGAAACTCTTTTCACACATCATGAGAAGGCAGTGGAGTACTTTCCTTGTGGGACAGCAAGGAATGTCCCAAGCTCATCAGCTCTGTGTCCTGCACATGGGAACACAATGTGTGGAGTGTCTGGGAAAGCGAACTCCTGTCAACCAGGAGTCAGGCAGCAAGGCACTTCCTGCTGATTTTTCCATCACTCCAAACTCAATTTTTACATAGCTTTAGTTTGGTTGTTTAGAACATTCTCAATATAATACAGTAATCAGAATAAAAATATAGAAACAAAAAAGTAGCAGGAAGCCAGAATGCTAGCTAGTACTATTTTACCTGTAAGTGACAGGTAAGTTTCAGACCTCAGGGAACTATTGTGCAGGATTGAAAGTCCAAAACTGAAAGTAAAAGGAAAACAAGGCAGATGCCTGGTGTCTTAGTTAGGGTTTTACTGCTGTGAACAGACACCAGGACCAAGGCAAATCTTATAAAAAAACAACATTTAATTGGCACTAGGTTACAGGTTCAGAGGTTCAGTCCATTAACATCAAGGTGGGAGCATGGCTACATACAGGCTGTCATGGCGCAGGCAAAGATGAGAGTTTTATGTCTTCATCCAAAGGCTGCTAGTGGAAGACTGACTTCCAGGCAACTGGAGTGACAGTCTTAAGCCCAAACACACAGTGACAAACCTACTCCAACCAGGTCACACCCATTCCATCAAGGCCACATCTCCAAACGGTGCCACTCCCTGGTCCAAGAATATACAAACCATCATACCCGGTGACCAGTTATTAAATGGATATGGCATGTAGTATGTACAACTGCTTCCCAGAGAAGGAGAGTTAGTGAGCTTGGAGAACTTTACATATAGAACACTAAGCTCTGTCCAGGTTGTCCTGCACATGTGAAAAATGCACAAATCATAGTTAAAGTCTCAAATGGTTGTCTGGTGCAGAAAGCACCTAGAAGGCTTCTAAGTGGCAAAGGGAAAGCCCCAGAAGAGCCTCTCTTATAATCTTCAGAAGTGGGCACCACCCCATCTGAGAAATACAATGCAGTTACCAAAAAGGTTTTAGGGATGTTTTGTTTCGTTTTGTTTCGTTTTGTTTTGTTTTGTTTTTTTGTTTGTTTGTTTGTTTCATTTTGGGGGATTTTTTTGGGGGAAGGGTTGTTTGTTTGTTTTGGCTTTGAATATTAAAGCTACAAAAATCAATTTCTATACACAATTTTTCCCTCAAAAAAATGACCAAAAGTAAAATGATTCCCCCAAATCATGTCATATTAATCATTTTTCTTCTAGGAGAAAAGCTGTCTGCGCTCAGATTTGTGACTGGGAGAAGACCGACTTAATTTACTTATGGTGACTGGTTGGCTGGAGGGCCCAAGAAGGGTAGCAGTCTGAGAACCATGATTGAGTAACAGCTCTCCTGCCCTCCCCAGTTCTGGACTAAAGGGGAAAGATTTAAGAATGAGCTACCTGCCTTTTACAAATTTCAAGCAGCAATGGTCTGAGACTTCCCAACCCAACCTTATCGACTTTCCAATGGGTGTGCAGAGAAACAGACTTTAATTGGAGACTCCAATGACAATAACTATCATGACCCCAGAAATTTTCCTAAACATAATACAGATCCACCACACTCTTCTAAGAAGAACAGTGGAAACAGATACCAAGGTATAAAAAAAAAAAAAAAAGAGAAACACAGGTTAGAATCACCTATATTTGCAATCTTCTTAGTCAAGTTGCCTGAACACCAGCATAAGAACACAACTAATATAAAAGACAGGATAATAAGCCATCACTAAAGCTCTGAAACTCTACCTCACTAAGTTCCAGGCATTCCAACATAGCTCAAGCATAAGAAAAATATCTTAAAGCAGATTTTATGAATATGACAAAGGTCTTTAAAGAGAAAAATGAACAAATTTCCTAAAGAAATCTGTGAAAACAAACACTGGGGAAATGCATAAAACTATCTAAGGCCAGAAAGTTGAAAAGAAATTAAACTGAGAGAATCCTGAGAATGAAAAACTATGAATGAATACTAATGTGAAGCATGTCCCACCAATAAAATATCACAAAAACCAAAGAGAATTTCTAACATTAAAGACACAAAGGAAAAAAAAATGGATATGTCAGTCAAAGAAAATGTAAAATCTAAAATATACACATCACAAACAATCCCAATAATCTCTAACTTTATGAAAAGACCAGAACTATGAATAATAGAATTAGAGGTGGGAGAAAACAACCAGGTAAAAAGAGATGAAAATATTTTTTAACAAAATTAGAGAAGAAAAACTTCCTAACCAAAAGAGGGAGATGCCTGTAAAGGTACAAGAAACATGTAAAATACCAAGTAGTTTAGACACTGAAAGAAAATTTCTTCATCAAATAATAATCAAATCAATAATCAAAGATAACAATGAAAGAACACTGAAGCTTCAATGGAAAAAGTCCAAGTATCATGTAAAGGAAGACATCTTAGAATTCTACCTGACTTTTCAATAGATGCTCTAAGATCCAGAATGGTGTCATAATTGTTCACCAGACTCTAAAAATTTAGACCACAGATGCCAGCTCTCACTATATTACCCATGAAAATATTCAGCCTCTATAAATGGAGAAAATAAGATATTGCATGATAAAACCAAACTTAATATCTATTAATATCTATCTACAATTCCAACCCTATAAAAGGTGCCAGAAAAATGCTCGAACCTAAGCAGTTTACTACACAAAAACCCAAAATATCATGTTATAAATAATTCCAAACATGCAATGTGCCCTTTCCCCAAGCCTGAGAAGGCTAATCAGACCGTAATTATTTGTCATTGTCAGTCATTCACCGACCTGGGAGGAGTCTTCTGACCTAGGTGGAAGTCAATTCACTGGCAATTTTCAGCAGAAGCAGACTGCCCACTTAGCTGCTGAGCTTGTTTTGCAACACAACCCAGACAAAACAAAGAATGGGTCTTTGGGGTTTTCCCCCCTATACATTCGCCAATCTGAAAATTAAACTTTGTGTCTTGATCAGAGATCCTTTGTCTTGGCTTCATTCTTCTCTCACCCATTCTATTTCATTCCCAGCCTCCCTTTCAGGTATACCCAGTTCTCCATAGCCACTGGATGGCTATAAAGCAAGTCAAAAAAGGGCAAGAATATACACATACATTACCACCATATCACCACCACTTCCACAACCACCACTACCACCACCACCAAAGAAGGTAACAGAAATCAACATCATTGTTCATTTACATTTGTAAACATCAATGGTCTCAATTTTAAAATAAAAAGAGAGATTATCAGAATGGATGGAAAAGCAAGATCTATTACTCTGCTGAATCCGTGAAGTACATCTTAGACATCAAAGACAGAAATCACCTCAGGATAACAAGATGGAAAAAGTTAATTCCAGCAAATAAACTTAAGAAGCAAATTGATGTATCCATTTTAATGTTCCTCAAAATAGATAAACAAAATCCACGCCAAACAAACAAACAAACAACAAAAAACAGCAACAAAACAAAACAAAACTGTAATCAGAAGAGTGAAGGATAATACATACTCATCAAAACAAAAACAAAAAATAAAAAACAAAAAAAAATTCTTCACTATTCAATTCTTATCATCTAAGCACTAAACAGAAGGACAGACAAATTCTTAACAGAAACACAACTAATGCTTAAATTACACATTGACTCATTGATCCCTCTACAATGAAAGCAGGAGACATCCATACCCCAATCTTACCACTACACAGGTCACAAGTCAAACAGACAAAAACTAAATAAAGAAATGCTGTAGTTAGTGAATATTTTAAACCAACTGTACATGACATATATTTATGGGACATCTCACTCAAACAGAAAAGAATATACCATCTTCTTAACACTTCATGGTACTTTCTCAAAATTTGACAAAATTCACAGACAAAAAGCAGGTCTTAACACATACAAGAAATTTGAAAGAACACACTGCATCCTATCTGTTCATCTTGGATTAAAACTACATTTCAGAAGCAAAAACAACAGAAAGCTTACAAACTTACTGAAACTGAACATCTCTCTAATGAATAAAAATTCAGTAGAAATTTTCATATAAAAACAGAAATAAAGAATGAATTCTAAGTGTTTTTAGAATTGAATGAAAACTTATCACAACTTTCCTAAACTTATGGTACAGAATGAAGGTTTTTCTAATGGGAAAGTACATAGTAATTGTATCTATATAAAAACCATTGTTGCAATCCACACTAGTAACTTAATAGCACACCTGAAAATGCTATACACAAAAAAGAAATCACATCTAAAAGGAACAGAGTATACCAGCTCAAATCATTAAATAAATAAACAAATCAACAAGCAAATAAAAGAATACATAAAAAAATCTATGAAACAAAAGTTGATGAAGGTCCATAAGATTGAGAAGCTCTCACTGAAATTAATTAAAAGGCAGAAAGAGAATATCATAATGAACAAAATTTTAAAATGTAAAGGAATATCAACTGACTCTGAGAAAATCCAGAGGAAAAAATAAGGAACCAACTTTCAAAATCTATCTTCAACTAAGTTGGAAAATCTAAAATCATGGATCATTTTCTCAATACATATTACTTACCAAGGTTAAATCAAGATTATAATTATATGAGTAATTATAAATAAACATATAACCCCTAATGAAATAGCACTTAGTAATAAGTAGTTGTTATAAAAATATCTTGGACACTTTTCTTTTTTTGGCATTTCCTTTCCAACTCTGATATGTTAGTTTTTGTTTTTATAGTATATTATATATATTATGTTATATTTTATTATACTATACTCACAGTATATTATATTATCAATTAGAAACCTAATAGTTTCATTTTTAATTTTTATTTTTTTCTCCTTTTTCCACTCCAGATTTTATACCCCTCCTGTTCCATGCTCTTAATGTTTCACATCCCCTACCTCCTCCTTACGCTCTTGTCCCCGCCAGGATGTCCCCACCTCCCTACCCCACCAGAACTGCCTGGGGCCTCCAGTCTCTTGTGGGTTATGAGTATCTTCTGTGACTAAACCCAGACCTGGCAGTCCTCTCCTGTATATGTGCTGGGGAGCCTCATATCAGCTGGTATATGCTGCCTGGTTGGTGATCTAGTATCTGAGAAATCTCGAGGGTCCAAGTTAATTGAGCCTGTCTGTCCTCCTACAGAGTAGCCCCCCCCCCTTAGCTTCTTCCATCTTTTCCTTAGTTCAACCACAGGGGTCAGCAGCTTCTGCACATTGGTTAGGTGCAAATATCTGCATCAGAGTCTTTCAGCTGCTTCTAGGTTCTTGTAGAAGGCAGTCATGATAGGATCCTTTTTGTGAGTGTTCCATAGCCTCAGTAATACTGACAGGCCTCCCATTGAGCCAAATCACACTCTGTGCCTGTTGCTGAACCACCAAAATGCCAAACAACTCAATCAAAAAAACAGGGGATAGAACTAAGCCAAGAATTCACAACAGAGGAATCCAAATGGCTGAGAAGAACCTAAAGAAATGTCCAAAGACCTTTAATGATCAGAGAAATGCAAGTCAAAATGACCCTGAGATTCCACCTTATATCAATCAGAATGGCTAAGATAAAAAATTCAGTTGATAACACATGTTGGTGAGGATGTGGAAAAAGAGGAATACTCCTCCATTGCTTGTGGGATTGAAAACTGGTACAACCACTCTGAAACTCAACCTGGAGGTTCCTCAGAAAATTGGAAAGATATCTACCTGAAGACCCAACTATACGACTCTTGGGGATATACCCAAAAGATGCCCTACCATGCCACAGGGACACATGTTCCACTATGTTCATAGCAACCTTATTTGTGATAGCTAGAAGCTTGAAACAACCCAGATGTCCCACAACAGAAGAATGGATAAAGAAAATGTTCGTTTACATAATAGAAAACTACTCAGCTATTAGGAACAAGGACAACCTTAATTTTTCAGGCAAATGGATGGAACTAGAATATATCATCCTGAGTGAGGTAACTCAGACCCAAAAGGACATGCATGAAATGTACTTACTAATAAGAGGATATTAGACATAAAAAGAGAAAAAAAAAAAAGGAAAGAATACCGAAGATACAGTCTACATAACTCAAAAAGTCAACAAGCTGAAAGCCTCAAGTGAGGACACCTTAGTCCCACTTGGAAGAGAGAAGAAAGCAATCACAAGGGGTGAGAGAAGGAAGGACCTGGGAAGGAAAGGGGACTGGGGGGTGAGGGGAACATCATCTGGTATTGGGTGGGGGAAAAGGATTGAAGTTCTGAAGGCCAGCAGAAAGAATGGTAACAGGCATCCTCTGGAGCTAGGATGTTTGAGAGCCCCTCCAAAATATACCAGACACTTGCGAGGCCAGAGACTCTCAGGACTAAAAGGGAGGGACCCTAGATGAAATTCCATACAGTAGGGAAGGATAACTTCTGGAGCCCACCTCCAGCAGAAAGACAGGGCATCAAGTGAGGAATGGGGTTGCTATCCTAGAGGGATGTGGAACAGTCAGAGGGTTGATAATGAAGGTGGGGCAGAAAAAGGTCTGGAGGGAAAGAGAGAGAGAGAGAGAGAGAGAGAGAGAGAGAGAGAGAGAAAGAAAGAAAGAAAGAAAGAAAGAAAGAAAGAAAGAAAGAAAGAAAGAAAGAAAGAAAGAAAACATATAGTCGATGGGCAAATTAATGGGTAAAAGGTAATGAAAAAAGAAAAATATAAATACTTTTAAAAAAGAATAAATGAACAACATGCATATTATCTACTCTTTGGTTGGTGGACATCTTCATCATTTGCAATTTATGGGTATAAGCAATAGAGGAGCATTAGAGTCCTTTGGATATACATGACCATGCGTCATATAGATGGATGCTATTGTAGTTTAAGTTTCAGCTTTTTGATGACAATCCACCATGATTTGCAAATTGGTTATAGCAGCATGCCTTCTCACCATAGATACGTAAGTGGTCCTATTTGTCTTTATCCTTTCTAACATGTGTAGTCATTCCTTTGTTTTATTGATCTTGGCCAGGGTTAGAATGAAATATTGAAGTGATTTTAATTAGCATTTTCCTGATAAATAAGGATGTTAAACACATTTTAAGAGTTTCACAGCTATTAGTGTATCATCTTTTCAGGACTCCCATTTTAGTTCTGTCTGCCATTTGATTTGATTTTTATAATATTTAAGAATATATATTCTAGATGGTCCATCCTCCATCTTAGCTCCAAACTTTGTCTCTGTAACTCCTTCCATGGGTATTTTGTTCCCTATTCTAAGGAGGAATGAAGTAACCACACGTTGGTCTTCCTTCTTGATTTTCTTGTGTTTTGCAAATTGTATCTTGGGTATTCTAAGTTTCTGGGCTAATATCCACTTATCAGTGAGTGCATATCAAGTGACTTCTTTTGTGATTGGGTTACCTCACTGATGACGATATCCTCCAGATTCATCCATTTGCCCAAGAATTTCATAAATTCATTGTTTTTAATAGCTGAGTAGTACTCCATTGTGTAAATCTACCACATTTTTTTGTATCCATTCCTCTGTTGAGGAAGATCTGGGTTCTTTCAAGATTCTGGCTATTATAAATAAGGCTGCTATGAACATTGTAGAAAATGTATCCTTATTACCAGTTGGAGGATCTTCTGGGTATATGCCCAGGAGTGGTATTGCTGGACCTTACAGAAGTACTATGAACCCACCTGGGGATCTATCCTATAATCAGCCACCAAACCCAGACACTATTGCATATGCCAGCAATATTTTGCTGGAAGGACCTTAATATTGCTGTCTTGTCTGAGGCTATGCCAGTGCCTGGCAAATATAGAAGTGGATGCTCACAGTCATCTATTTGATGGTATACAGGGTCCCCAATGGAGGAGCTAGAGAAAGTATCCAAGGAGCTGAAGGGGTCTGCAACCCTATAGGAGGAACAACAATATGAACTAACCAGTATCCCCAGAGCTTGTGTCTCTAGCTGCATATGTAGCAGAAGATGGCCTAGTCAGCCATCATTAGGAAGAGAGGCTCCTTGGTCTTGCAAACTTTATATGCCCCAGTACAGGGGAACACCAGGGCCAAGAAGTGGAAGTGGGTGGTTAGGGGAGCACGGTGGGGGGGGGGGACACAGGGAACTTTCAGGATAGCATTTGAAATATAAATAAAGATAATATCTAATAAAAAATTGGAAAAAAGAATATGTATTCTAAATAGTAAATGTGTAGTTCATATCTTTATCAATTTTGATGGAATAGAACTCACAATCTTTCATCAAATGTGGAAATATAAATAAAACCTCTTCCCCAGTGTAATACTTTTCCTGACTCCCATTTTTTTTTATATTAAAGCACTTATAAAGAACACAGGTTAATTTAATTCAACAATTTTCTCTACAATTCAGTGTCTTTCAGCACTCTTATTGCCCCCATACTGTTTATCAAAGTACAATTAGACCTGTATGAACCTAAGCATCAACTAGACACTGAGTCCTTCTCATTCCTTGTCCTGTTTGATACTGGAATGCTAGGCTTCTTACTCATGTAAATGTAGAAACCATCAAGCCACATCACATAAGATATCAAAATACAATATCAGCTAAAATATGAACCTGTTGTCTGAGCTCCTTATAGTTGTAGTAGGTATCTTTTCCATAACTCTATGGCCACATCTGCAACCTAAGGCTTTCATCTTCCTATTGGACCTTCTAGTCCCACACGTATAATATATCTAAAATTTTGTTTCATTTGGGATAATATTCCAATTCCAACAAACTGTGTAGATATCTGCAAAATGTGCCAATGTGTATTCAAAGATACTCGTGAGATTATTGTTATAATAGCTCCTGTGTTCACTAAACCATTCCTTTCAATTACATTTAATTTTAATTTTAATTTTGGTCTCTGGTCATTGATTACAATTTGCCAAAAACGCTGTCTTCCAGTATTCCATTCATTCCAGTTGGACTTGCTTAGTAGTTGGAATTGGAAGCAGTAGAAGCTGAGCAATACTGTTTCCTGCTAATATTGCACATATTTCTTTACTTAAACTAAATCTCAATAGCTCCCTTGAAACCTTCATTTATAATTTCTGTAAAAGAATAAATCCTTAAAATGTTAGGCTGCTTCTTCTGAATATGATTCCTACCCTTTTAGAGTAAAAGTTCCATGACTGGCTAAGTCTACAAAGCAGTGTTTCCTTCTGTAGCATTTATTAGACTTCAAATACTTAAATTAATCTTATCTAGCTACTCTGGATTGCTCAAGAGAAATACCTGGATTGCGTTGTTTTTTGCCAGAGTATAAGTAAACCTGTAAAACTCCAGGGAGCCTTACCTTACAGGAGACCCCCTGAATGAACCACATAACAAAGTCAATTCATTCATAGTTGCAGAGGTATTTTAACCTAGCAGCATGACTGCTCTGTCAAGAGATCACATCCTCATACCTTTTAGGTCTATATGATCAGGTCGGAAAGACATGCAAGCTATTACAGTATGATCTGACTGGATTCCAGGCAAATACTTAAAATACCCCTTTGATCCCTAAGGATGAAGGTAAGGTTAGTTTGGTGAAGGAAGCAGCGATGTTTGAAATCTAATTTGGGGGAAGACAATGTGAGGAATTGGAGAAATATTTGACAAAATGAATAAGATAAAGGATATGCTTAACTCTAACCAAAGCAACACAGGAAAGAAATGCAATTTAAGTGCAGTGACAGAGTCCAGTGCTGTGGTGTGGTATGTGTGTGTGTGTGTGTGTGTGTGTGTGTGTGTGTGTGTGTGTGTGGCAGTTTACTGGTACAGTTTTACAGAGACTAGTTACAAACAGAACAAGCTAGACACAGGTGATGACAGAATGAGCCAGGTAATGAGTAGGAGCCAGAAAATAAGAATATATTGCCAAAGATAGTTTGAGGCCAAACAGAACTATTCCGTGAGAAGACAAGAGAAATCAAATTGAATCAGTCAGATTGGAAGACAAAATTGTACACGGGGTAGAAGCTTCCAAGCTTAGGCATAGTTAGAACAGAAAAAGAACTGTGCTCTGCTCAGCTGATGCTGTGTGTTTTTACATCTTAGATATGGCTCTCATGACCTCCTTCCATCTGAGGAAATAAATGCAGCACTTGCACATAATTTTATATCACCAGCAGCTGCCAGCAAAGGGTTGCAAAGACTGGAAATATCAATAGTTAATCATAAATGAAGGACCTATCTGGTGGTCCTATGACTTCACACTGAACTATAAGTTAAGGAGGGTTCTAGGGGAAAAGGTAGTTTCTTCATTGGCACAATCCACTAGTTTATATGTGAAATATCTTCAGTACTCTCAGATATTTGACAGCTTATTCCCCACTTGGTAAAGCCATTTCTGGAGCTTATAAGATTTGATTTTGTTGTAGGAAAAGGTCAAATGGTATGGGATTTAATAATTTAATCCTTGTTCTAGTTCCAGTCATCTCTCTACTTTGTGCTTTTTGTTTAGTATGTCAGCTCTCAGTACCCTTTTCCCTCCATCATGCTTGCTGCTTACTGACATATTTCTGAACATTAATAATGCACTCTCATCCATGAAACTAGGATCCATAAAATTCTGACTTCTAAAAGTTTTTCCTGGTCATAGTGTTTTCCAACTTACAGAAAATTAAATAGTGTAGAAGTCACTGGTGACATCAACATTGCCCCTGTGGATAGTAGCAAGATATGGACACAAAGAAAATTCTGATTAAACAAAGAAAATTCTGATTAAACTCTGTGAGTAACAGAACATAGTTAATACATTTTTAAAGCAGGAAATGGCCTTGTAAAGAAAAAATGTATGAGGGAAAAATAAAAGGGTTAGTGAATATACTGTACACTTAAATGAAATTGTCAAAGGATAAATAAAATGAAAGAAATTTACTTCAAATTTTGGAAGAATGCATTGTTAAATCTGGTGGATTCCTAGTATGATTTAAATTGAAAGCAGCTTGCTAGGGTTTCCAAACTCTGATATGGTACCCAGAAAGATAGGGTCTGTGGAAGTAATACCTATATGAGATTAGAATTGCATTCCTAATCACTCAAAGTAGAATGTTTTGGAAGCCATATTCCAATATATAAATTCCTCTAAGATTGCTAGAATGTTGAATGGGATGTAGTAAAGCCTAAAGCATCATGAAGCTCATTATATGACATTATATGACATCGCATCTATTTAAGATTTTACCTTGATAAAAAGAGCATTAGAACAACCAAAATACTAGACATTCAAGCGTATATGAATATTGCTGCTGATTTTATATTTCCTTAAAGTTCAGTATGTATTTAATGTTTCTAGTACTGTTGAAAAGGACATTGTCTTTAACGTGAAAGGAAGGATCTGTTTGTGACACGACCACCCAGAACATTCTATAGAGGAAAACTAAGAACAAAGCACTGTCAATCAGCACGAGGTGATGCTACAGATACTCACCATTCATAGAAGATGTTTTCATACAAAGGTTGTGATCATACTAAGCAAATTATCACATGATTATGAGAAAAAAAAGCAAAATTTAGGGATGACCATTGTATGTTTTATGAAGAACGAGACTAAATCATAAAATTTACAGTATGAAAATTTTATTTCTTATATGTGGATTTTGTAATAATTTACCATGTACATTTTAGTATGAATTCACTTTTTTTTTATTCCCATTATAACATTTCATGATGTTTACTCAGAATTTAACGTGGTAAAATTCTGGTGTTTTAATATTCTAAGAAACTGAGACCATATTTTGTAGCACATGGGTCAATAAATAATTCTGTATTTTTCTTACACTTAAAATACTGTGCATTTCTGGTACAGAATATGATGCTTGAAATAGGAACACTTTTAAAAGGGAATGTCATTTTAATATATGAATTATGTTATAATACTTTGCCCTTTTGATGAAAATGTATTCTTTGCAGTTTTCAAATATATTTACACAGTCTTGTTAATTGAACTCAAAGAAACATGGATCTAGGAGCTGAGGAGTGGTTGGAGGGTTATGTGTTGCATACAAAAGAGCTCACAATGTGTTAAAATGTCTTGGGTACTAAGACATTTTTCTCTAAAAATATAACTCACTCTAATTCTGGATACCAGACTTGAAGAAACATGTTACAAGTGTTATAAAACATATTTTAGAATGCCAGTGAGCAGAGCTTTGATGAGATTCTTTCTAAGACATTGGTAGGATGCAGCTGTGATTTGAACAGTTTGAATAATGTGGAGTAATTGGGACTTTCTTCCACTTTCATTTACTGCAAACGAGACACAGTAATTGATGGATTTCCTTTGTGTGCAAAAAGGAAGTCTCGGTGATACTTACTGAGCTCATTTAATGCAGTTTTAAAATTAAAGCAGGAAAAGTAAATATTTAAGTTCAAGACAAATACCCCAAATATTTATCCTAAGGAACTCAGCCTTGCAAATTTAGATGTCTTATTATCTTGGCAGCAGGTTTTAACAAACACTCTACATTCATTAGATTCAATGCTCGTTCAATATATTAAAGCTTCCCTGGATCCCAAGAATCTATTTTTGCCCCTAACATTATAATTAACATGATAAGTTTACTACAATTTAAAATCAAGCCTTTCAAAGTATCAAAGTATATGCTTTGAGTATATACTTTAAACATTAAGCCTTTAAGTATATGCTCTAAACATTAAAGAATATTTTATATTTTTCCTAGGAAATAGAAGACAAGTGAATCTTGAATATAAAGTAATCAATCTATGTATGAGCCTATCCATTGTATCAAGCCATATACTCATATGTTTATTATACAAAAACTGATAATGTAAATCTATATAATAAACAATTGTGTAACTCCATCATTACAACTAGTAGGGTAAAGCATATTTTATTCTAGTCTTAACATATGAAATCTGGAATTTCACTAATTTCAAAAGCTAGTTAGTAGTTGTGGATTAATTAGCACTTCAGCCTATATTTTAAACATGAAGTCATCCAGAATCTACAAAGCACATGTCAAGTAAAAATTACTTTACTAGGAAATATTATTGCAGAATAATCAAGGGTTGAGTGTTCATTTCTAAGTTATGATGATGAAGTGAACACAAACTGGACTATGAAAAACATAGGAAAATGGTTCTAAAATTTTCAAATTCTGTAACCCTTTCATACAGTTTCTAGTGTTGCTGTGACTCCAGACCATAGAATTAATTTGTATTATTTCAGAACTAATATTTTATTCCTGTTATGAATAATAATATAAATAACTATTTTCTAATAGTTTTAGTTACCCCTGAGAAAGAGTCATTCAACTCCCCAAAGGGTCATTACATACAAGTTGAGAAATCCTTCTCTAGGAAGAACTCAAAAGGAACACCATCAACTTGACCTCATCTGAACAGTTTTAAACAAGGTGATATCATACCACAGCTACCTCAGCTTTAAATATAAGAAATAAGAGATCCAGGTTTATGATTGTTTCTCATGTTTCCAGTTTTGTAGAACATATTTCAGAAAAGGGTACAAAAGTGGACAAGAAAATGGAAAGTGAAAGGAAATGATTGATTTATGGTACAAAGGAAGTCCAAGAGTGACGATGATGGTTCAAAATTGATTAAATAAATAAAATGCATAGAAAAATGGAGAAAGAAATTATTAAAGCCATCTAAATCAGAGATTGTAAGTTTGGAAGCAGAAAAATTAATGTCTTATGGTCATAAATATAAATATCATTTTAGGCCTACTCTTTATTAATATTTTAATATGTCCAAGCATCTTTGAAAGAATAAAAATAATGTCAGTATTTTAATATTCTTTTATTCAATTTGTTTCTTAAATGTACCATAGTTGTAATTATGTATATTACGTATGGTAAATTGTGTAAGCAAAACTTTTTTGAGCTGAAGAGACAGATCCTAAAACATAGTGTACATTTAAATATGCCTTTCTTAGTGTTTAGTAAAAGGAATAAATTAAGAAAAATAGAATCTAGGAGAGGAGGAACATGCCTAAACTCCCAGAAATAGAGATGATAAAGATCCAGAAACACAGCAAGCATGATCTTGGACAGCCTGTTCTGTATAATGAATCACAGTTCCTAAGGTTTACAAAATCAAAATCTAAAGTAGCACAATTAATATGTCTAATATATCAAATTCTCAGTTTTGAATAATGAGAGCAATAACTATTTGGAAAACATACAGTATTTAATTCTCAGATTATTCAGGTGAGATGCAGTATGAGATAACAATAAATACAAAATCACATTCTACAAAAGTAATAAATTTCAAGTAAGTAAGTTCAGATGGCTGAACTATCTTATAGGATAATATTGCTACATGTTTAAAACATAAAATGCATTTCATTGTGTTTTTCTCAAAAGCTTGTCTGTATTCCTTATGTGTAGATAATTAAATTTATAGTGGATTATAATCTACATGTGGGTTATATTTCAATTGGAAAATTATGCAAAATGTACATCTACACACCTTATTTATTTCTATGTAAACCATTACATAGAAAGCTTTCATCATAGGATTCTTTCATGTGCTACGGTCCAGTAAATTATTTAAACAAATGAACTATATGGACATAGAATTTTTAAGAGAAGAAGAGATGGGGGTAAACTAGTATAGGCTTAAGGAGGCCTTATCCCAACAATGTTACCTTCTCCAGCTTTCATATGAAGGTTTTGTCCTTGTATTATTGTATCTAGTTTTGTCCTGTCTGGCTGATATATCTTAGAGGACTGTTCTTTTCTGAAGAGAAATGTGTGGGAGAGTCCATATGGGGAGAGGAGATATTGAAAAGAGGTGGGAGGACTTTAGGGAGAGGAAACTGTGGTCTGAATGTATTGTATGTGAGAATCTATTTTCAATAAAAAAAATTAAATGGAAAAAAACGAACTATGGACAACTAAGGAATGTTGAGACAGAAACCCTGCTCCCCAAGTAAGCTCACAATAATTGGTTATTCAATAACAAATGGTCAGACCTGAAAACAAACATACATGTAAACACCAAATAGTATGTGTTTTGGTATTCAGAAAATTAGCAAGTAGATGTATATGGGAGTGTTTAATAGAGATAGCAAGGGATAAAGAGAGGTAAAATGACAGACAGAGGGAGAGAGAGAAAGGCATAGATAAATGGGTTAGAGGAAAAAAAGAGTCAGGTAAAGGATTTTATCTTCACTCATTTTCCTAAATTTCTATGTTCAGGATGTAAGATGGCTAAAATATGAAAATGAGTTTCTGAAGAATGAATATATACATATATATATATATATATATATATATATATATATATATTCAAGAAATGACTCAGTTTCTTTTAAAATTTTCAACACAAATCAGTAATTTACCTCCCAGAGACAAAATATGGTCCATCTCTGATATACAGCAATTTCATATACAACAAAACCAGCTTTAAGCAAACAGTCAGAGTGGTTACATCTGAGAGTAATGATTGTAATGATGAACAAAGTACAAAGTGATACTTTAGCAAAGAATTATTATGTGATTATCAAAAATATCCAACATCAGTGAAAGTAACAATAGATTGTGCAGACATTATCAAGACAACACTGTATGCAAAGAGATTAATTATGTGTGTAGAGACTATCAAGGAATATGCAGTGAGTAAAGTGGAATTCAGGCACTTAACATATATATTATGTTTAACAAAGAAGCAAAACTCAGTTAATGACTTAAAAAACAAGACCCCTGACTTTGGTATTAAACATCAATTTAAATTATATTTATTATTTATATGTTTCACTATTTTTAATAATTGTATGCATTTGTTCTTAAAAATTAAGAGAATGTAAACTTTCCCTAAACTGTATGTCAGAACTACATCATGAATTCTGCAACTTTTTTTTCATGCACTATGATGCCCTGTTACTCATAAGTACATGTCTTTTTTGAGTAGAATGCTGAAGTATATTACAAATTGTATTTTCACTTTGTGGGGTCTTAATTTTCAAGTTGTTAAGGTAGTTTTGTCTGATTTCAATTTTGGTATAATTTAGTTACTCCAAGCATTCATAAATATCTCATTGATATTTGTGAGAGTTATACTAGTTAAGGGTACAAAATACTGTGCCAAACAAACCAGAACATTACCAAGGACAAACTCAACTAAATTTCTTGGTGTGTAGCATTGCTTTCATATTTCTATATGAAAAGCTCAAGGAAAAACTTTTCTTGGTTAACTGTAATGTATACTTACAAAAGTCTTGAGTGGTCTATGCACCAAATAACATGAGATGTGATTATTTCATGAAAAATTTATAAAATAAGTTCACAGCCACCTCTGAAAATGTGACTTATAACAAATTGCTTAAACTAAAATTGTGATATTTGTAGAGATAAGGAGAAGAATGTAGTTAGAACAAGAGGTGTTTGTTGATATTCATCTTTTTTTTTTTTTTTTGGTTTTTTGAGACAGGGTTTCTCTTTATAACCCTGGCTGTCCCGGAACTTAATTTGTAGACCAAGCTGGCCTCGAACTCAGAAATCTACCTGCCTCTGCCTCTGCCTCCCAAGTGCTGGGATTAAAGGCATGTGCCACCACTGCCCAGCTACCCAAAACATCTTAAATGTATGAAAAAAACATTTCTTAGTGTTTGTCATAGATTTTGTCATTGTGAATACAAGCATAAACATACTCATTTCTAAATATTTTAATAATAGAACAGATTATTTAGAAATTATTTCTCCTATCAACATAGTATTAAAAATATAAAAATGGGTGCATTTTTGAGGAGATGGTTCAATGAGTGAGAGTCTTGATGTACAAGCATGACAGCTTGAATTTGAGGACTAGAACCCCCATTGATGTGGGTCATATGTGTACCTGTTGTCCAAGAACTGTGGGGAGCAAAGCCAGGAGAAGGACTGAGCCTTACTAGATGAGAGTTGTACTGGCTAGTTTTGTGTCAACTTGACACAGCTGGGGTTATCACAGAGGAAGGAGCTTCAGTTGGGGAAGTATCTCCATGAGATCCAGCTGTGGGGTATTTTCTCGATTAGTGATCCAGGGGAAAAGGCCCCGTGTGGGTGGGACCATCTCTGAGCTGGTAGTCTTGGATTCTATAAGAGAGCAGGCTGAGCAAGCCAGAGGAGGCAAGCCAGTAAAGAACATCCCTCCATGGCCTCTGCATCAGCCCCTGCTTCCTGGCCTGCTTGAGTTCCAGTCCTGATTTCCTTGGTGAAGAACAGCTATATGAAAGTGTAAGCTGAATAAACCCTTTCCTCCCCAACTTGCTTCTTGGTCATGATGTTTGTGCAGGAATAGAAACCCTGACTAAGACAAGAGTTTAAAACAAGAGTTAATTTAATTCCTTTTTAAAAGGAAATAATACTGAAAGCCCTACATTTTCCTCTCATTTCAGCATAGACATTCAATTGTCCATATACAAAACATAATTATTTTATAGGACTTTCTTCAAATACAAACAAATGCTAAAATGCTGTTATCAATTCAAACACATAAATCTTAGTGGAAAAAGACCAGTTTATATTTTTGGTTATGAGCCTAGCCTTTAATGGCTGAGCCATCTCTCCAGCCCCAGGAAGCAGGATTGGGTGGGATGGTGAGCAGGGGGAGGAAGCAGGGGATAGGGGGCTTTTGGGGGGAATCAGGAAAGGAAATAACATTTGAAATGTAAATTAAGAAAATATCTAATAAAAATAAAAAGACCAGTTTATAAAAAAAATAGATATTTTATTATCTAGAAACAAAAATATAGACATTGTATTTTGTTTTAGTGTAAATGTTCCATCTTTGATACATGATGAGCTAAGAGAAGGGAACTGAGTCCCATTTTACATTATTCATTTCACTGAAAATCTGTTTAGTAGTCAATAGCATTTTCCATGCATCTTGGCTTGGAACCATAGTAGTAATTCGCCTAATGGACTGTTAAAATGTCAGTTGGAAAAGTCACTGTGTTTGGATTTACTATATCAATGCACAAATTTCTAAAAAGGCTAATTTAATAGTATCTTGAGAAATATACTTTTCTGAAAGGCAATTTTGTGTCATAGACATTGCATACACTTTTGAGGATATCTGAGTCTTGTAATCAAGCTAGTTCTAGTTTACTATTTTCCTAATTACCTTGAATAACCATGCAGATCAGATCTCCAAATATCAAAACATAGTTCCACTATGTTCATAGCAGCCTTATTCATAATAGCCAGAAACTGGAAAGAACCCAGATGTCCCTCAACAGAGGAATGGATACAAAAAATTTGGTATATCTACACAATGGAGTACTACTCAACTATTAAAAACAATAAATATATGAAATTCCTAGGCAAATGGATGGATCTGGAGGCCATCATCCTGAGTGAAGTAACCCATTCACAAAAGAACTCACATAACATGTACTCACTGATATGTGGATATTAGCCCAGAAACCTAGACTACCCAAGATACAATTTACTAAACACATGATACTNTTTTTTTCTTTAAAGTATATATGCCTTCTGAAAATATTTTAACTTAATTTTCCTATGTTTTGAATAGTATTTTGGCAAGTATTTTATTTAGTTTTCAACTGCTATAATAATGCCTTGACCAAAATTAAATTAAGAAAGTATAGTGTTTATTTCATTTCGCAGATTATAATCCATAATCAAGGAAAGTCAAGGAAGGATATCAAGGCAGGAATATGGAGGCAGCAACTGAAGCAGAGGCTGTGGAAATTTATTGCTGACAGACTTGTTTTCCATGATTTCTCAGTCCACATTTCTATAACATCCAGGTCCACCTGTCCGTGATTGATACCATTCACAATGTGTATGTTTTGGGACTTAGTGTTACCACATTAATCATTAATCAAGTAAGGCCCCTACAGACTTGTCTACAGAGCAATTGTAGTGGCATCTTCTCAATTAGCATTCCCTATTCCTAGATATGTCTAAGTTTAAATTATATTAAATAATTTTTTAAAAAGCAACACAGTTGACCAGACATCTTCCAAAATAAGAGAGAAAAGTAGTTACTACCACAAATATATGAACATTTCCCTAAAATCTATCTGTCAATATTGTTTCTGCCTATCCGTGATGAACTCTGGATGAGATGATTTCACTCTTGGACACTCAATGAGAGCTTTCAGTTTAAAAAAAGTCACAGTAAATTTCAGAAGCATTTAAAGTTAAAGGAATAAAAGGGAAATAAATGACTATGAATGATAAGAGCAATTATAAGTGACAAAGAGTCTGAATATGCCAAAATGTTATTGTGCTTGCAAGTTAATATTTGACAGCATTGTGACATTATTGTAAAAAAAGACATTCTTGAAATCAACTATAATGTACTTTGATCATAATACCTTTATATGAACAAGAATTCAGAAATTAATGAAAATATTGCTGAAATCAATAATTACATATAATTCATAATGAACAATGTGCCTATTTTATATTTAATTATATTTTCCTACATAACATACAAGCAATGTTTGTGATTAATTCATTTTTATACAAATAGTTTGATTGTAAGAAAGGAAACAGTAACCATTTACTAATATTTGTATGACAAGTATGTTTTAATCTTTCTGTTAAAAATAGCATAAAATTCTATGTCAGGGTTCCATGTATATTTAAAGAAACACTACACAACAATTATCTTTTTACAAATGGCATTCATGTGGAAAATAGAACATTAAAAGATTGAGAACATAACTTAGAGTACCAATTAATTGAGAAATTATACTACTCATAAAAATAATCACTTTGTATATATAGAGTATGATGAATTGTCCTAAGATTAAATAAGAAACTTTTAAATTGATGTGAAGTTTTGGTGGAAAAGTTTAAGATTTGATTCTATAAAAAATATTAGAAGGTAATTATAAGAACAACATTTTTGTTGCAATATTACTGTTTTGAATATATATCTACTCCAAGAATAGAAATCTCAGAACCTTTGAAACCCAAGCAGAGCTTAGAGAAAGAAAAAAAATTAAACTGTGTCATAATCTTGCAGAGCTCCTTACACATTATTCTGTACACCACAGGACTCTGTTTACAGACATTTAGCAATCTCTTCTGGCACTTACAAAAGTCAGCATTCTGGAATGTAGTCTATGACTTCCCTCTGCAATTGCAAGTTCTACCTTTGTTTATGATTCCCTTGAAAGTATGCACACACAGAGAGAGACACCTTTTAACCAGCTGTTAAACACTTCTTCTGTAATACTGTTTTTTTGTTGTTGTTGTTTTGTTTTGTTTTTTACTGTTCTTGGGAGTAACTCCACCAAATGGCTTTAAGGTCAGATTCTTCCATTTCATCTGAGGAACAACTGGACCCTATACCTATTTCTCTGCTCATTGATTTTCATTCTTTAAAAGTTCTCCCCTTTGTGTTTTTTTTTTTTTTTTTTTTTTTTTTTTTTTTTTTTTTTTTTTTTTTGGTTGGTTGGTTTTAGTTTGTTTGCTTTTTGTCATTCTCAAATTCTTTTACTGGATATTTTATTAATTTACATTATAAATGTTATCTCCTTTCCCGGTTTACCTTCCAGAAAAGCCCATTCCCTCTCCCTGCAATTTTAGGGTGCTCTAACTTCCACCCTCCCACTCCTGCCTCCCTACCCTGGCATTCTCCTACACTAGGGCCTCCAGCTTTCAAATGACCAAGGGCCTCTCCTCCTACTGATATCCAACAAGTCCATTCTCTGCTATATATATGGCTGTAGGCAGGGCTCCCTCCATGTGTAATCTTCGTTTAGTGGATTAGTCCCTGGGAGCTTTGGGGACTGATTGGTTGATATGGTTGTTCTTCCAGTGGGGTTGCAAAGCCCTTCAGCTCCTTCAGTCCATTCTATTAACTCCTCTATTGGGGACCCTGGGCTCCATCTAATGGATGGCTGAGAGCATCTGCCTCTGTTATTGTCAGGTACTGGCAGAGTCTCTCAGGAGACAGCTATATCATGCTCCTGTCACCATGCACTTCTTGGCATCTACAATAGTGTGTGTGTTTGGAATCTGTTTATGGGATGGGTGCCCAGATGGGGCAGCCTCTGGATGGTCTTTCCTTCAGTCTCTGCTCCACACTTTGCCTCTGTATTTCCTCTGGCGAGTATACTATTCTCCCTTCTAAGAACGACTGAAGCATGCACACTTTAGTCTTCCTTCTTCTTGAGCTTCACGTGGCCTGTGAATTGTATCTTAGATATTCCAAGTTTTTGGGCTAATAGCCACTGATCAGTGAGTGCATATAATGTGCATTCTTTTGTGACTGGATTACCTCACTCAGGATGATATTTTCTAGTTCCATCCGTTTGTCTAAGAATTTCATGAAGTCATTATTTTTAAACGCTGAGTAGTACTCCATTGTGTAAATGTATCACATTTTCTGTATCCATTTCTCTGTTGAAGGATATCTGGGTTCTTTTCAGCTTTGGGCTATTATAAATAAGGCTGCTTTAAACACAATGGAACATGTGTCTTTATTATATGTAGTAGATTCTTTTTTTGGGGGGGGGGGGAGGATTGTGTTAGATTTTTTTTCCAACATTTATTAGATAATTTCTTCATTTACATTTCAAGTGTTATCCAGAAAGTTCCCTATACCCTCCCCCCTCCCAGCGCTGCTCCCCTACCCACCCGCTCCCACATCTTGGCCCTGGCGTTCCCCTGTACTGGGGCATATAAAGTCTGCATGACCAAGGGGCCTCTCTTCCCAATGTTGGCCAACTAGGCCATTATGTAGGAGATTCTTTTGGGTATATGCCAAGGAGTGTTATAGCTGGGTCCCCAGGTAATACTGTGTACAATTTTCTGAGGAATCAACAGACTGATTTCCAGAGTGGTTGTACCAGCTTGCAATTCCATAAACAATGGAGGAGTGTTCATCTTTAACCACATCCTTTCCAGTATCTGCTGTCACCTGAGTTTATGAAATGAGCCATTCTGACTTGTGTGAGGTATATTCTCAGGGTAGTTTTGATTTGCATTTCCCTGATGACTAAAGTTGTTGAACATTCCTTTAGGTGCTTTTCAGCCATTTGGTATTCCTCAGTTGAGAATTCTATGTTTAGTTCAGTTCCCCATTTTTAATAGGGTTATTTGGTTCTCTGGAGTCTAACTTCTTGAGTTCTTTATATATATTCGATATTAGCCCTCTATCAGATGGAGGATTGATAAAGGCATTTTCCCAATCTGTTGGTTACCATATTGTCCTATTGACAGAGTCCTTTCAGAAGCTTTGCAATTTTATGAGGTTCCATTTTCCTATTGTTGATCTTGCAGCATAAGCTTTTGTTGATCTGTTCAGGAAATGTTCCCTTATGTCCATGTGTTCAAGGCTCTTCCCCACTTTCTTGTCTATTAGTTTCAGTGTATCTGGTTTTCTTATCTTTTCTTTTCTTTTCTTTTCTTTATATTTTTTGATTGGAAATTTTCTTTATTTACTTTTCAAATATTTTCCCCTTTGCGTGACTCCCCTTTGGAAACTCTTTATTCCATTCCCCTACCCCTGTCTCTATGAACGTGTTTCCTGACCCACCCACCCAATCCTGTCCTCCCTAGCTGGTATTCTCCTACACTGGGGCATTGTCTTAGTCAGGGTTTCTATTTCTGCACAAACATCATGACCAAGAAGCAATTGGGGAGGAAAGGGTTTATTCAGCTTATAATTCCACACTGCTGTTCATCACCAAGGAAGTCAGGACTGGAACTCATGCAGGTCAGGAAGCAGGAGCTGATGTAGAGGCCATGGAGGGATGTTCTTTGCTGGCTTGCTTCCCCTGGCTTGCTCAGCCTGCTCTCTTATAGAACCCAAGACTGCCAGCCCAGAGATGGTCCCACCCACAAGGGGCCTTTCCTCCTTGATAACTAATTGAGAAAATACCCCACAGCTGGGTTTCATGGAGGCATTTCCCCAACTGAAGCTCCTTTCTCTGTGATAACCCAGTGTCAAGTTGACACAAAACTAGCCAATACAGGCATTAAACACCCTCAGATCCAAGAGCCACTCTTTCCACTGATGTCCAACAAGGCCATCCTCTGCCACATACATTGCAAACACAAAGGGTCTCTCCATGTGTATTCTTTGGTTGGTGGTCCAGTCCCCAGGAGCTTAGGCAGTTCTGACCTGTTGACATTGTTGCTCCCTCTATGGGGCTGCAAACCACCTCAGATTTTTCAGTCACTTCTCCAACTCCTCAATTGGGGACCACTGAACTCAATGCAATGGTTGACTGCAAGCTTCCTCCTTTGTCTTTGTCAGGCTCTGACAGAGCCTTAATGGAAGACAACCATATCAGTCTTCCATTAGCAAGTACTTCCAGGCATCCACATGTTTGGTGGCTGTATATTGGATAGATCCCAAGGTGGGACAGTCTCTGGAGGGCTTTTCTTTCAGGCTCTGCTCCAGAATTTGTCTCCATATTTCCTCCTGTGAGTATTCCGTTCCCCCTTCTAAAAACCGCAGCAGCATCCCCATGTTGGTCTTCCTTCTTAAGCTACAGATGGCTTGTGAATTGAATCTTGGGTGTTCTGAACTTTTGGGCTAGTATAAACTTATCAGTGTATACAAAGTGTATTTTTTTCATTTGTAACTGAGTTACCTCACTCAGCATAATATCTTCAAGTTCCATTCTTTGCCTGCAAATTTCATGAAGTCATTCTTTTTAATAGCTGAGTAGTATTACATTGTTTAAATGTACCATGTTTGCTGTACCCATTCCTCTGTTGAGGGATCATCTTCTGGGTATATGCCCAAGAGTGGTATAGTTGGTTCCTAAAGTATTAGATTGGGTGCCCAATCTTTTGAGGAACTGCCAGATTGATTTCCAGAGTGCTTGTACCAGCTTACAATCCCACTAGCAATGAAGGAGTGTCCCTCTTTCTTCACATCTTCCCCAGAATCTGCTATCACCTTAGGTTTTTATCTTAGCCATTCTGACTGGTGTGCAGTTGTTTTGATTCCTATTTCCCTGATGGCTAAGGATGTGGAACATTTCTTTAGGTGATGCTCAGCCCTTCCTGTTTCCTCAGTTGATACTTCTTTTTTTTTTTTTTTTTTTTATCTCCATTCCCCATTGTTTAACAGGGTTATTTGGTTCTCTGGAGTCTAACTTCTTGAGATCTTTGTGTATATTGGATATTAGCTCTCTATCAGATGTATGATTGGTAAAGATATTTTCCCAGTCTGTTGGTTGCCATTTTGTCCTATTGATGGTGTCCTTTGCCTTACAGAAGATTTGGAATTTTATGAGGTCTCATTTGTCAATTCTTGATATTAGAGCATAAGCTATTGGTGTTCAGTTCAGGAACTTTTCCCCTGTGCCCATGTATTTGAGACTTTCCCCACTTGCACGTCTATTAAACTCAGTGTCTCTGGTTTTATGTGGAGATCCTTGATCTACTTGGACTTGAGCTTTTCATAGGGAGATAACAATGGATAAATGTGCATTGTTCTACATGCTGACTGCCAGGTAAGCCAGCATGATTTGTTGAAAATGCTCTTTTTTTCCATTGGATGGTTTTAGATCCTTTGTCAAAGATCAAGTGACCACAGGTGTGTATTACTTATTTTTTTGATAACTTTTCATTGAAAGTTGATTTTATTTGCTATTAGAATGGCTACTCCAGCTTGGTTATGAGGAGTATTTGCTTGGAAAAGTCTTTTCCAGTCTTTTACTCTGAGGTAGTATCTGTCTTTTCACTGAGGTGTATTTTCTGTATGCTGCAAAATGTTGGTCCTTGTTTATATATTCAGTCTGTTTGTCTATGTCTTTTTATTGAGGAATTGAGTTCATTGATATTTAGAGATATTAAGGAATAGAGATTATTGCTTCCTCTTATTTTTGTTGTTAGAGGTAGAATTATGTTTGTGTGGGTATCTTCCTTCAGGTTTATTGAAAGATTACTTTTTTGCTTTTTCTAAGGTGTAGTTTCCCTCCTTGGATTGGAGTTTTCCAACTGTTTTCCTTTGTAGGGCTGGAAGTATATAGAAAATTATATAAATTTGTTTTTGTTCTGGAATATCTCAGTTTCTCTATCCATGGTAATTGAGAGTATTGCTGGGTATAGTAGCTTAGGCTGGCATTGTGTATGACACCTGCCCACGATCTTCTGACTTTTAGTGTCTCTGGTGAGAACTCTGGTATAATTCTGATGTTACTTGACCATTTTCCCTTATTGCTTTTAATATTTATTTTGTGAATTTGGTGATTTGATTATTATGTAACAAAAGGAATTTCTTTTCTAGTCCAGTCTACTTGGAGTTTTGAAGACCTCTTGTATGTTTATGGGCATCTCTTTCTTTAGGTTAGAGAAGTTTTCTTCTATAATTTTGTTGAAGATATTCTATCATTTTGTTGAAATGATTTACTGGCCCTTTGAGTTGGGTA
Organism: Mus minutoides; assembly: GCA_902729485.2. Taxonomy (NCBI): domain Eukaryota; kingdom Metazoa; phylum Chordata; class Mammalia; order Rodentia; family Muridae; genus Mus; species Mus minutoides. Next base: position 184,029 of record LR753573.1, on the reverse strand, counting down.
TCTTTGCTCTCTTCTACATCTATTATCCTTAGTTTGGCCTTCTCATTGTGTCCTGGATTTCCTGGATGCTTTGGATTAGGAGCTTTTTTTTTTTTTTTTTTTTTTTTTTTTTTTTTTTTTTTTTTTTTTTTTTTTTTTTTTTTTTTTTTTTTTTTTTTTTTTTTTTTTTTTTTTTTTTTTTTTTTTTTTTTTTTTTTTTTTTTTTTTTTTTTTTTTTTTTTTTTTTTTTTTTTTTTTTTTTTTTTTTTTTTTTTTTTTTTTTTTTTTTTTTTTTTTTTTCATTTTCTTTGACTGTTTTGTTAATGTTTTCTATGGTATCATTTCCCCCTGAAATTCTCTCTTCTATCTTTTGTATTCTGTTAGTGATGCTTTAATCTATGACTCCTGATCTCTTTTCTAGGTTTTCTACTTCTAAGGTTGTCTCCCTTTATGATTTCTTCATTGTTCTATTTCCATTTTTAGATCCTGGATGTTTTCATTTAATCCCTTCATGTGTTTGATTGTGTTTTCCTGTAAGTGTTTAAGGGACTTTTGTGTTTCCTCTTTAAGGTCTTCTACCTGTTTGCCTGTGTTCTCCGGATTTTCTTTAAGGAAATTTTTTATGTCCTTCTTAAAGTCCTATATCATCATCATCATGAGATGAGATTTTAAATCAGGTATGTTGGGGTATCTGGGACTTGCTGTGGTGGAAGAACTGAGTTCTGATGATGAGAAGTAGCCTTGGTTTCTGTTAATTCATTTCTTATGCTTGCCTCTTGCCATCTGGTTACCTCTGGTGTGAATTGGTCTTGCTGTCTCTGACTGAAGCTAGTCTTTCCTGTGAGCCTTGAGCCTGTGATCTTAGCCATGTTAGGACTCTTAGGGAGACCCGCTCTCTCCTGGGAGGGATTTGAGTAAGGAAGAATGTGCCTTAGCTCTGGGACACTTATGGAGATCAGAATGTCCCAGGCTGCTCTGCTGTTCCTGTGCCCTGTATGCTCCTGGAAGATCTCTCTTTGGACAATTATTGAATTGAAATTGGTGATCTCACCTCTAGGCATAGGAGTGACAGCATTCCTGGGGTGCCAGAGCTCTCCAGGGGGGATTTGGGTGTGGAGGCTCTATGGGACAGCCTTAGCTCTGGGGTGTAAATGGAGACTAGAAAATCTATCAAAAGTGGCTCCTTTGAATTTATAATTGTAAGTAGGACATTTGTTTACATATGTAAAATTTAATTTCATCTTTGACATACCCTTACTACACTCCTTTGTGTCTTCCTCCACTTATTCCTTCTTATAATAGTGACTTTTAAACTACTTTGTGTCACATACAAAAAAAAAAAAACTGGCATTAAAAACAACAAGCATTATTTTGTTCATAAGGCGTACTGTTATTTTGTTTTTTCTACCAGGACATAAGATTGAGTCGGAATAGATTGCTTTATTTTGTACATTATATTTATATTTAAAGAGTGCTTAAATATAACGGCTGCCCATATAGAATAAATTCTCCCAAAACAAATATTATAGAGTGTGACTGTTATAGTAATATAGCTTGTAAAATATTTTTAACCTAAAACTACAAATTACTCTAGAGAGGCCATAGACTACCTGGTTATGATTTTTCCACTCATTTTTATGGTTTCTCTCTGTTTCATGCTGAAGCTAATGATTACTCATATTCTTACAGCAATTTGTATATTTTTGTATTTAGTCTCTTGTGTTTGTGAGAAAAATATCAATGGCTTGCATAAATTGAAACTAAAAAGAATATTTTTTTGTCTGGAAATGTCCTTAATGATATCGGGGAAATAGTACTCTAAAATACTTGCAATTGTCATGGATATAACCAACTGCATCGTTCTGCCATTTCTATACTAGTTATTATGAACAAATCATGCATACCAGTGAACATAAGGCAGAATGCTGACAGCATTTTCATAAACACATTAATTTGGTTACTTAGAAAGTATGATGTGCTTACCTGGAAGATAACATACAAATCTATAAACATGAGAGTAGTCCGTATTATCTAAAGATGTAACTTATTGTCAACATCTGTTTTTCACTTTCTCTTCCTACAGCAAGTTGCCTACACATCTGACAAATTTTGAATTAAAATAATTACCCCTGAAAATGTTCCATGACTTTTTATTGGCTTAAACAATATAAAGATACAGCACTGATTGATTTGTCTCAAGGTGAATTTAGTTTTATATCATTCTACTGAAACCAAGAAACCAAAAGTGTTATATCTCATGCTTGTATTAGTATTGCACTGGCCACTAGAGTCCAATCGTGGTAAAGACATGTGTGAAAGGTATAGCTCACTGTTATTGAACTTTTACTATATGCCAATCACTGATTTAAGTGCTTTCTTTCGTTTAATTGATTCTTATCTCAGCATTTAGGATAAGTGTTTTGTGTTACTTTTTAAAAATCAGGTTTTTTAGGGTTTTGTAGGATGTACTCTTCACCCAACTCTAGCCAGATCAGCACACCTAACCACCAAACCTCAGTTTCCTTTTCTTAGGTTTTATATTTATGTAATCCATCCAGTCCAATTGTGTTGCTACTATATTCTGAGATATGTGGCTTTATATAGGAGCATTCACAGAATACTAGATAGTATAATTCTTAATTGTTTTCTTTATTTATTTGATATTCTGATTCACTGATCCCTCTTTCCCTTCATTCACTTTAAACAGTCTCATACTCTCCTTCTTGCTCTTTTCTCTTTCAAATTCATGGCACTTTAAATATATATATATATATATATATATATATATATATATATATATATACACATATATACCTCAGTTTGCATAATACTATTTGTATATATGTTTTTATGGATAACCAAATTGCTGTGTTCTTCCACTCTTCCATATAAAAGAGTGTCTCTCCTCTTCTCAACAATCCTTAGCTACCTGTAGTTCTTTCTGTAGAGTTGAGGCCTGCTGGGTTTTTTCCCACTCACTTTTATTATGTGTATTGATAATGTTCTTGTTCTGTTCTTGTTTCCATAGTCATATGGGTAAGACTTTATGAGTGTAGCTTCTGATATCCTAGGCAACGCATTCTCACAGAATAATCCTTGTTTCTTTGTTTCTTAGAATCTTTCTGTGCTGTATCATCCAGGGTTCCCTAAACCTTAGTTGTGGATGTTGTACTGCAGATGTTTTGAATTAGGATTGGTTCCAAATCTCTGCATTTTGCTTCATTGCAGTTTTTAGTAATTGTCTCTCTTTGTTTTAAAGAGCATTTTCCTTATTGAGTTTTGAGGGTACAAGTATCTGTGAGTATAAATACAATTGTGGAGAATGTAGTTAGGAATTATGATAGTTTAGTAACTTCATGGTTTTAGGTTCTCCTCCAAGATCAATGATTTCACTAGCTCTAGATAGTTGTCTAGGTACTCAGTACTTGGCATCATTTCTATCTTGTTAAATGGAAGTAAGTACACATAAAAAACTATTAGTTTCCATAAAAGTGTTCATGCCACTGGCTCTATATCTATCGTGAATTTCAACCAGGTATCTACTTGTTGTACCATACATTGTAAATTCATCTGTTCAGCTTCCCATATGTGTTTGGAGGACACCTTTTCTGCCTCTTACCATGCCTCTTGCCATTTCCAAACCTTTTTCCATAATGGTCTCTAAGTCGGTTAATTGACTACCTCAGATCTTAGTATTATTTTCTGTACAATTAGTTTCTCCATTTCTAAATATGAGAAATATACAATGAAATACACATATATGAACAACCATACTGTTTTTCACATTTTATATTACCATTATATGAAGAATCATTGTTAATACTTTTAAATATATCATTATGCTCAAGATAATTTTATCACATAATTTTACTAGACTTTTAAATTAGAGTTACCAACACTACTTGAAATAATCCACAGAATAAAAACAGAAGGAATATTGCTCAATTCATTTTATGAGTTCTCTATTACTTGGAAACGCAAAGAATGTAACTACACAACAAAGAAAGAAAACTGCATTCCAATTTCCCTTATGAACACTGATGCAAAAACAAACAAACAAACAAAAACCAAAACCAAACAACAACAACAAAAACAAACAAACAAACAACTTAAGAAAATACTTGAAAACCTAATGCAAGAACATATAAGAAAAGATTATACACCATGGTAAAGTGGGCTTCATCCCAGAGATGAAGGGATTATTAAGTATAAAACATCAGTAAATATAATACACCAGAGAAATAAACTGAAAAAAAAAAGATCATCTTATTAAACAAAGAAAAAGCCTCTGACAGAATCACATACTCATGATAAGTTCTAGGGTTATTATAGATACATGGCATCTACATAAGCATAATAAAGTTTATTTATATTAAACCTATATCAAAAATAAATGGAGAAAAACTCAAAGAAATTTCAAAAATATAAGGAAAAAGCGATGGTTGTCAACTCTCTCTATAATTATTCAATATAGTACTTGATGTTTTACGGAGAGCAGTAAGACAATAGAACATCAAAAAGTATAAGCTGGAAAGCCCAAAGTTAAACATATCATTACTTTACAATGATATTTTATGCATAAGTTATCCTAAAATTTCTACAGGAAACACCTACAGCTAACAAACACTTTCAGCAAAATGACTGGATACAAGGCTATCTATAAAATAATTAGTAGCTTTCGTATATACAAATGACAAATAGGCTGAAAAAGAAATCATGAAAACAACACTTTTGTAATAGCCTCAAGTAATATAAAATATCTCGGGGTCATTCTAAGCAAGTAAGTGAAAAACTTCTGTGGTAAAAATTCAAGTCTCAGAAGAATGAATTTGAAGATATCAAAATATGGTAGTATCTCAAATGCTAATGGATTGGTAGATTAATGTTGTAAAAAGTGGCCAATCTACCAAAAGCTCTTCTATCGGGTATAATGTTTTCTATAGATTCAAGGCAATTTATATCAATATTTAAATACAATTCATCACAGATCTTGAAAGGATCATTCTCATTTTCACATGGAAAAAAATTAAATACATAAATAAAAGCAGAATATCTCAAAGAATCCTGACAATGAGAAACAGAGACATCATCATTTGTTATTTCACGTTGCAATAAAGAGCTATAGTAAAACATTTCACAGGGTACTAGCATAAAAATAGAAACATTTTTTCCACAATGGAATCAAATTAAAGTCCCACGTACAAAATCCACATTCCTATGGACAACATATTTTTGATAGAAAATTCAGAAATTCAATAGAAAATAGACAGTGTGATCAATAAATGATGGTAGTCAACCTAGATGTTTACATGTAGAAAATGCGAATAGATTTATATTATTTATATCCCTACACATAACCTAATCCAACTGAATTCAGGTCCTCAACATAAAATGGAAAACACTATACCTGATAAGAGAGAAAGTGGGGGAATGACCTTGAATGCATTGGCACAAAAGAGAACTTTATGGACAAACTACTGCTTGGACAGGCACTCAGACTGAGAATTAATGTTTGGGAGCACATGAAACTAAAAAAAAACTTCTATAAGTCAAAGGACACAATCAATTTAACAAAACTACAGCATGCAGAGTAGGAAAATATGTTTATTAACTTCACATCTGAGAAATGACTAATATTTAACATATACAGAGACTTAAGAAACTAGATATTGCCGGACGTGGTGGTGCATGCCTTCAATCCCAGCACTCGGGAGGCAGAGGCAGGTGGATTTCTGAGTTCGAGGCCAGCCTGGTCTACAAAGTATGTTCCAGGACAGCCAGGGCTATACAGAGAAACCCTTTCTCAAAAAACCAATAATAATAATAATAATAATAATAATAATAATAATAATAATAATATAAAAAAGAAACTAGATGTCAAAAATCTAGTAATCCAAAAAAATGGATCTAAAAATATTTCTCAATAATCAAGTGGTCAAGAAACATTCTAATCAATGTCAATAACCTTAGTTATCAGGGAAATATAAATCAATACTACTTTGAGATTTCATCTTACAACTCTCAGTATGGCTAAAATCAATAACACATATGACAGCTGGAACAAGCAGACTACTCCTCTATTACTGGTTGGAGTGCAAATTTGTACAGCCAGTATAGACGTCAATATGGTGGTTCTTTGCAAAACTGGGAATTTATATACCTCAAGACACACCCATTCCACCCCTGGGCATATAACCAAAGGATGTTCGATACCAATACAAGGATACTTGCTCACTTATGTTCATAGTAGCTTTACTCGTAATTTCCAAAGGTTGGAAACAGCCTAAATATACTTCAAATGAGGAATGAAAAAAATTGAAAGGCTATGCAATGGCAAAATACACAGCTGCTAAACATGACATAATAAAAGTTTCAGGCAAACGTATGAAAGCACCAAAAAGCATACTGAGTAAAGTAACTTGAACACGTCAATAAAAATACAATGTCCATGAGCTTATAAGTAAATGTTAGGTATTAAGTAAATGTTAATCAAGATACAAACCACAAAGAGAGGTTGAATAAACAGGACACTAGATGGGAAACATGTATTCCCCTTGGAAGAAGAAATAGACTAGATTTTGTGGATGTACTCAGAATGACTTGGTATGGAGCAGGAGGGATCCACTGAGTGTGTCAAGGATAAAGGGAAAGAATTTAGGAGCAGATAACTGAAATAAGGTAGGCATTTTCAACAAATACTGCTAGATGAAATAGTGGTCAGCATGTAGAAGAATTCAAATTGATCTATTCTTATCTCCTTGTACAAAATTCAAGTCCAAGTGGATCAAGGACTGGATACAAAGCACCTGATACAATGAAACTAATAGAAAAGAAAGTGGAGAAGAGCCATGAGCACATGTGTAGAGGGGAAATTTTCCTGAACAGAACATGAATGACTTATGCTCTAAGATCAAGAATTGACAAATGGAAACTCATAAAACTGCAAAGCTTCTGCAAGGCAAAGGACACTGTCAATCAGTCAAAATGGCAACTAACAGATTGGGAAAAGATCTTTACCAACCCTACATCTTATAGAGGGCTACTATCCAATACATACAAAGAACTCAGGAAATTCAACTCCAGTGAAACAAATAACCCTATTAAAAATGTGGTACAGAGCTAAACAAAGAATTCTCAACTGAGGAAGACTGAATGGCTGATAAGCACCTAAAGATTTGTTCAACATCTTTGGTTATCAGGAAAATGCAAATCAAAACAACCCTGATATCCCACCTCACACCAGTCAGAATGGCTAAGATCAAAAACTCAGATGACAGCAGATGCTGATGAGGATGCAGAAAAAGAGGAACACTCCTCCATTGTTTGTGGGATTACAAGCTGGTACAACCACTCTGGAAATCAATCTGGTGGTTACTAAGAAAATTGGACATATTATTACCTGAGGACCCAGCTATAACACTCCTGGGCATATACCCAAAAAAGTCTCCAACATATAACAAGCACACATGCTCCACTATGTTCATAGAAGCCTTATTTATTATAGCCAGAAGCCAGAAACAACCCAGATGTCCTTCAAAAGAGGAATTGATACAGAAAATGTGGTGCATTTACACAATGGAATACTACTTAGCTATTAAAAACAATGACATCATGAAATTCTTAAGTAAATTGATGCAACTAGATGATATCATCCTAAGTGAGGTAACCCAATCACAAAAGAACACACAAGGTATTCACTCCCTAATAAGTGGATATGATCCCCCAAACTCAGAATATCCAAGATACAATTTATAGACCACATGAAGCTCAAAATGAAGGAAGACCAAAGTGTTGATACTTCTTACTTTGGTCCTTCTTAAAAGGTGGTAGAAAATACCTATGGGAGGAGATACAGAGACAAAGGGTGGAATAGAGACTGAAGAAAAGGCCATTTAGAGACTGCCCTACCTGGGGATCTATCCTTTATACTGTTACAAAGCCCAGACAGCATTATGGATGCCAAGAAGTGCTTGCTGTCAGGAGCCTGATGTAGCTGTTCCCTGAGAAGTTCTGCTAGTGTCTGACAAATACAGAGACAGATGCTTCCAGCCTACCATTGGATTGAGCACAAGGCCCCCAATGGAGGAGTTACAGAAAGGTCTGAATGAGCTGAAGGGGTTTGCAGCCTCATAGGAGGAACAACACTATCAACCAACTAGACACCCCTGAGCTCCCAGGAAGTAAATCACCAACCAAAGAGTAGACATGGATGGACTCATGGTACCAGTCTCATATGTAGCAGAAGATGGCCTTATCAAATATCAGTGAGAGGGAAGACCTTTGGAGGCTCTATGCCCCTGTGTAAGCGAATGCCAGGCTGGGATAGAGGGAGTGGGTGGCTAGATGGGGAAACCCCTCATAGAAGCAGGGGTAGGGGGTATGGAATAGGGTGTTTTTGGAGGGGAAGCAGAAAAGGGGATAAAACTTGAAATGTAAATAAAGAAAATATCTAATAAAAAATAATATGAGCCAGGTGTGGTGGCGCATGCCTTTAATCCCAGCACTCGGGAGGCAGAGGCAGGCAGATTTCTGAGTTCGAGGCCAACCTGGTCTACAAAGTGAGTTCCAGGACAGCCAGGGCTACACAGAGAAACCCTGTCTCCAAAAACCAAAATAACAACAACAACAATAATAATAATAATAATAATAATAATAATAATAATAATAATAATGTAATAATAATAAAAGGAACAACAAAAAAAGACAAAATGTAATTGGGGCTGGCTTTCAGGTTCAGAGGTTCAGTCTATTATCATCAAGGCAGGAGCATGGCAGCATCTAAGAAGCCATGGTGCAGGCAGAACTGAGAGTTCTAGATCTTTATTTGAAGTCTGCTCGGAGAAGCCTGGCTTCTGGGCAGCTAGGAAGAATGTCTTAAAGCCCATACCCATAGTGGCACACCTACTCGAAAAAGGCCACACATACTCTAACAAGACCCCATCTACTAACCATGCCATTCACTGGACCAAGCATATATGAACCATCACAGAGAGGTTTATTTCCCTTTTTTTGTACTAGCACATTTTCTTGTATTTTTTTCTCCTTATTTATATATTCAGTAGCCATCTGAACTGTATGTTACATCATTATTAATTTTAATATGATTCTTGCATTCAGTTTAGTTTTGAAGTAAGGACTTACTTTTATGAGATGAATTATGCTAATATAAAATGTGGAAAAATACATTTCCACATTTATGTATTGGAAGGTCAGAGTAAAAATAGTCATTTTTTTTAGTTAAAAATACAGATTGGTGTAATAAAAAAGATAAAGCTGTGAATAGATATATACTTGAGAGAATACTGAAAACTGTAACATACATTGGGGGGGGGGCAAATGATTAATTTAATTGAAACAGTATTTTAAAAGTAAATGACCAGTGGTGCACGCCTTTAATCCCTGCACTCAAGAAGCAGAGGCAGGCAGATTTCTGAGTTCCAGGACAGCCTGGTCTACAAAGTGAGTTCCAGGACAGCCAGGGCTATACAGAGAAACCCTGTCTTGAAAAAACAAAAAACAAAAAACAAAAAACAAAAAAGAAAAAAAAAAAAAAAAAAAAAAAAAAAAAAAAAAAAAAAAAAAAAAAAAAAAAAAAAAAAAAAAAAAAAGAAAAAAAAAAAAGAAAATTAGGTGACCAGATCACAATACAATTTAAGAACTAAATAATTTCTAAAATCATAGTATTCTGGCAATTGTGTTAATTACATATCATAAAAGTGCTTTAAAATAGTAAAAGAAAATGATGTTAGAATGACTCTAATTTTTGCAAAATTGGGAATTCTACATAGTTCAAATATAATTAATGGATATTTTTAATCTGGTAACTTAAAAATATTTCTAGTTGAAGGGTATATATCAGCTTTTGATTTGCAAGTGTTAAGGACGATAGGTGTAGAAGAATTAGAAGTTTCACTGAATAATTCAGCCCCCAAAATAAGATTCAGGTACCTTTTAAAACAGTTGCTTCATCAGAACAAAGCACATCTCACTGTCCATCAAAGCTTTGGCAATTAGGCCGGTGCAAGATACTGTATTCTTTTCCTGCTTTGAGATGAAAATAAATGAAATCAATTTCTCAAAAATGTATGGCATATATATTGATTGCAGCAGACATGTTAAGCAAGAGTGAACATAATTGTTTATGACTTAAAATATAGAGAGGTATTATTCTGTACTGATTAACAGAAGATTTGAATATTATCTACTGAGAAAGTTGGAGAAAAAGATGCATTATGCATTAACTATAACAAAGCTAATACAAACTTGGTGACTCAAGTCATTTCAAATATATAAATGAAGATATTTTACAAGTAAAAAAATCAGAGAAAAACACATCATACCAACTCTTATGGAAATGCAGAGTAAATAAAAGAACCACTTCTAACAAAGATATTTTCAAATTTACAGTGCAACCTTTTCATTGATATAGAAGTCAATCACTCATCTTTATCCTAAATTAATATCTTATCTTAATGGACATTCATAGTACAAGCATTCCATATTGTTCTAATATACATCATTTTGTCCAAGTTCAAAAGGATATTCTGTAATACATGATGTTCTGGAACATAATGAAATCCTATGAAATTTCACCATATAATGGTAGTACACATCTTATTCACAGCACTTGCAAGACAGAGGCAAGTGAATTAGTGTGAGTTGTAGGACATCCTGGTCTACACAGTGAGTTTCAGGACAGTTATATACAGAGAAACCCTGTCTCAAAAACCCAAATTAAAACAACAACAAAAAAGTATTCTATAAAATTTCAAAATACTGGGGTTTAAGTCAGTGTTATGTACCTAATATATACAGTAACCTAATTCTATCAATAATACTGAAAATATTTTTAGAGAGTTTAATCATAATTTAATACCCATTTGTTCTTATTTTATACATATGAATGTGAGTAATACATGTACTATCATCAATTATGGAATAGTGACATTATTTTTGTTAAATGTCTACTACAGCTCTATCATTATTAAGAACATCATAACTGATGCCTAAATAGATATACAATAATATATTTGGCTCAGTATTATAGCAATTTTTCTCTTCAGTCCACAATATTTTCATTAAAAGTAACTGTTGTCCTATCATTTTCATGAGCTCCTGAATAAAGTCTGCATCACACAAAAAATTATTTGGAAAAAAGGTAGTACCAATTTATATTAAAGTTTTCTGAGCAGGTTGTTATACTCAGTTACTAAACTTACATTAATTTTGAAATAACAGTGTCTTTCTGAAAGTAGACAAGTATTCTCAGAAGAAAAAAGTTTGTTTTTGAATGATGTTGTATAGTCATCTACAAATGTCATGTCATCCCTGTGCTTTTGAAAAGTAAGATTATTCTAAATAGCAATAATTAACTGAATGAAATAATTTGATTACTTACAGCAGGCAATTAATAAATGAGGTAACACATAACTGTAACCTACTTTAAACATTACATAATACACACATGTATTGATATATATTTATAAAATATTTATATGTTATATATCCCTTAAAAATTAATGAAAAGGAAAAAAAGAAATATTACTTGAATCCAATTTTCAGAATACCACATAAGGCAAGTGGGACTTTTCTAATTGCCATAGCTTTGAGATACATGGTTTATTATGAAGGCTCAGCTTTGCTAATGGAGGAATGGAGGTGTGTGAATTAAATCTTGGAGCTTTCCTTTCCATCTCTGTTCATAGCCATGCTTACATCCTATTTATTTTCTGGCTTTCAAACATTCCTGTGTAATTCATGTTTACAGAAACAGCTGGCCTATATTTTATGTCAGTAGAATCATGAAATCTTTATGTATGTTGTTTCTCCAAATGAAAAAGGAATTTTTAAAAATATATATATATATATATTCTCTATTTTTTTTAGGCTAGATGACAGCTGAACCATTTAACATATCAAGATTTTGAGATATAAAATATAATTGGGAATTTAGATTGGACTGTTTTCTAAGAATTGATGATGATAGCCTTGTATGGCTTTATGCATACCCAAACTTAATATGCAGTTCTTAGCCCTCGTTGCATCAACGTTCACATGCCGGGAAATCATAAGTCTCGGGCAAGCCCATGCAAATTTTCTAAGATTATGACAAAGCTGTGAACTGTGTCTAATTCATCATTCTACCATCTGTTTAACATGGATTTATCACTAGTTACTGGCTTGTAGTAAGCAATCTTTACAATCTCTATTCATCCTGAACAGTGTTCTGTAAAGTCTCACGCACAGAGCCTCGGCAGGACTTCCAGATCTCAGCCAGCACCAGACTTAATACAAATTCAATGCTGGGGAAAAAGAGATTTATATCCTGCTGTGGCCAAATTGTAGCGTGTTACTTTAACTTTCTTTCTAAATCTAATATTGCAAAGAGAACAGCTGTATGGGTGATGTGCCACTTTCCTTATTAACCATGCTCAGATACATTTCTAGGGAAGAGGTTTTAACCTTAAAGATTGCCTACATCACTGTGGTTAATTTACTAAAATTACAAATCATGTTTGTAGTATTAGTTCTTAGTACTTTGATAGGATTTGGGTTATTGTTGAAGCTTCTGGGTGGGGTCGCCTCTAAGGGTATAATTAAATGACATTTTTTTCCAATTTTTTATTAGATATTTTCTTAATGTACATTTCAAATGCTATTCCAAAAGTCCCCTCCCCCATCCCCCTCCTTGCTCCCCTGTCCACCCACTCCCACTTCTTGGCCCTGGCGTTCCCCTGTAGTGGAGCATATAAAGATTGCAGTACCAAGGGGCCTCTCTTCCCAATGATGACCGACTAGGCCATCTTCTGCTACATATGGAGCTAGAGACACGAGTTCTGGGGGTTCTGGTTAGTTCACATTGTTGATCCTCTTCTAGGGTTGCAAACCCCTTCAGCTCCTGGGGTTCTATCTCTAGCTTCTCCATTGTGGGCCCTGTGTTCCCTCTTATAGATGATTATGAGCATCCAATTCTGTATGAGACAGCTATATCTGGGTCCCTTAAGTAGGCACTAGCTTTTCTATGCCATAGTGTCTGAGTTTAATGACTGATTATGGGATGGATCCCCCGTGGTGGGGTAGTCTCTGTATGGTCCATACTTTCATCTTAGCTCTAAACTTTGTCTCTGTAACTCCTTTCATGGGTATTTTGTTTCCTCTTCACAGGAGGAATGAAGTATCCACGAGCTGGTCTTCCTTCTTGATGTTCTTGTGTTTTGCAAATTGTATCTTGGATATTCTAAGTTTGTGGGCTAATATCCGTTTATCAGTGAGTGCATATCCAATGACTTCTTTTGTGATTGGGTTACCTCACTAAGGATTATATCCTCCAGATACATCCATTTGCCCAAGAATTTCAAAAACTCATTTTTTTAATAGCAGAATAGTACTCCATTGTGTAGATGCACCACATTTTCTGTATCCATTCCTCTGTTGAGGAACATCTGGGTTCTTTCCAGCTTCTGGCTATTATAAATAAGGCTGCTATGAACATAGTGGAACATGTGTTCTTTTTACCAGTTGGAACATCTTCTGGGTATATGCCCAGGAGAGGTATTGCTGGATCCTCTGGTACTACTATGTCCAATTTTCTGAGATAACGCCAGAGTGACTTCCAGAGTGGTTGTACAAGCTTGCATTCCCACCAGCAATGGAGGAGTGTTCCTCTTTCTCCACATCCTTGCCAGCATCTGCTGTCCCCTGAATTTTTGATCTTAGCCATTCTTACTGGTGTGAGGTGGAATCTCAGGGTTGTTTTGATTTGCATTTCCCTGATGATTAAGGATGTTGAACATTTTTTCAGATGTTTCTCAGCCATTCGGAATTCCTCAGTTGAGAATTCTTTTTTTAGCTCTGTACCCCATATTTTAATGGGGTTATTCGTTTTTCTGGAGTCCAGTTTCTTTAGCTCTTTGTAGATGTTGGATATTAATCCCCTATCAGATTTAGGACTGGTAAAAATCTTTTACCAATCTGTTGGTGGTCTTTTTGTCTTGCTGACTGTGTCTTTTGCCTTACAGAAGCTTTGTAATTTCATAAGGTCCCATTTGTCAATACTTGATCTGACAGCACAGGCCATTGCTGTTCTGTTTAGGAATCTTTCCCCTGTGCCCATATTTTTGAGATTTTTCCCAACTTTCTCTATAAATTTCAGTGTCTCTGGTTTTATGTGGAGGTCTTTGATCCACTTAGACTTAAGCATAACAGAATATCACTAATAGTGTTAGGGATTTTGTGAATGGGTTATTTCACTCAGGATGATGGCCTCCAGATCCATCCATTTGCCTAGGAATTTCATATATTTATTGTTTTTAATAGCTGAGTAGTACTCCATTGTGTAAATATACCAAATTTTTTGTATCCATTCCTCTGTTGAGGGACATCTGGGTTCTTTCCAGTTTCTGGCTATTATGAATAAGGCTGCTATGANGGGAAGAGAGGCCCCTTGGTTATGCAGACTTTATATGCCCCAATACAGGGGAACGCCGGGGCCAGGGGGTGGGAGCGGGTGGGTAGGGTAGCAGGGCCGGGAGGGGGGAGGATATAGGGAACTTTCTGGATAACACTTGAAATGTAAATGAAGAAAATATCTAATAAAAGTTGAAAAAAAATAGTGTTAGGGATTGGTGCTTGCCCATGAGATTGAGGAAAAACAGTTTTGACAAGCAAATCAAGAATTTCAACTGCAAAAGAAGTGTGAGTATAAGTACTCCTAGATCTCTGTTAGCAGATGGAACTGTGAAAACCAAAGATAGTCAGAGTCTATCGAAAGTCTTGAAATAGCTTATATTTCACAAGAGGCTGCAACGTTAAATAGAACTTACAGATAAATAGCCAAAAAAGGATAAGTTGGAGTTTTGAAATCACAAGGAAGTGGCATACCTAGCCACCTTCTAATACTATGAAAAGCTACCAATTAGAATATAATTATTGAAAGTAAATCATTAAAGGTGTGCTTGAAGAAAAGAACTGATGGTGTAAATATATTACGATGGTTTGAGAAAGAATGGCTACCCATAGGCTCATATATTTAAATTTGTGGTCATCAAAGTATGACACTACTTAATAATAATTAGGAGATGTGTCCTTTTTGGAGGCATCATATCACTGGGAGTAGAGTCGGCAACTACCACACCTCCTGCCACCTTCATATCCAAATGTAGCCAACATGTCTGCTGCATGTCATCATGCTCCCAGCTGTGATGATAATCGACTAAACATCTGAAACTGTAATCAAGCCATAATTTATGCTTTCTTTTATAAGTATTGCTATGATTATGGCACCTTTTCACAACAATAGGGCCCTGACTAAGACATGTGTATTAGAAGGAAATTTAGTACATGGGCTTACTACACAACAGTCCAACAATGACTAAGACTACAAAGGCTGACATTACAGTAATCGTTTAATCTAAGGGGGTTGAATTCCTCAACAGTCCCAATCTAATGCTCAAGGCAAGAAAGATTCCTTGAAAGTAATTGATCTGTAGTCTATATTGGAATATCCAATCTGAGTCCTAGTATCAGCAAGTAAAGTAGGAGCAACATTGATAGTGTATATTGACTGCCAAATGGTGCCAGAAAATGATTTTGCAAGCATGTCATATTTTATTTAGGCTTCAAGGGGAAGGTGGTATCCACTGACTGTGTGGATCTAGCCACTTCAAGTATTGTGATCTGGAAAACCTTGTACAAATATAGCCAGTGACTTGCCTTTTACAAGATTCCTACCTAGCCTAGTCATTTTAACAAAGACTGAACCTTGTAAAAGTGAGAATAAATTTAAACGAATAACACTCATGAATCAAAGGATGTATGTGCGTGTGAGAGAGAGATGGGGGGAGGTAGGAAGAGAGAGAGAATGAGAGAGAGAGAGAGAGAGAGAGAGAGAGAGAATTAGAAACAGAGACAGAGACAGAGAAATAGACATAGACTGAGACAGAGAGACAGGGAGACAGATATAGAGAGACCGAGGGAAGAAAAGTGCTGTTGGAGAGTGTTGTTATTAAAGAGAAAATATGAATGTATAGAAAAAATGAACTTTTGAAATCATTAAATTCTCAAATTTCCTTCTGAAAATCCCAGAACTGTGAAATCGAATGTGAAGAGAAGGTGCATGAAAAGTGGTCATGTTGTACTCATCTTTCCAGGTTAAGCTTTCAGCCATGTCTATGAAAACAAATTAGTGACCCCACAGGTAAAACGTTAAAGCCTATCACATTTTTCTGAAAAGAAGCAAAACTAATCTTATGGATTTGTTGTTTCAATACACACAATTTGTGTAACTTTGCATCAATAG
Organism: Mus minutoides; assembly: GCA_902729485.2. Taxonomy (NCBI): domain Eukaryota; kingdom Metazoa; phylum Chordata; class Mammalia; order Rodentia; family Muridae; genus Mus; species Mus minutoides. Next base: position 167,753 of record LR753573.1, on the reverse strand, counting down.
GTTTCTAAAATTGGCAAGTGCCTGATAAATGGTACTATGTGAGGAAAAGTACTACATTTTAGTAAAGTTTGTCATAGGGAGACGGCTAGAGAGATGTTTAGCAATTAAGAGCTACTGATAATTTTCCATCAGACCTGAATTTGATTCTCAGCACTCTTATGTGTTTTCTCATAACAGCATGTAAACCTGATATGATTATTTGTGGCATTCATAAATAAACAGGCATAAATAATTTTTGGCACTAAGTATATAATGTAAGAATGTTAATAGAGGCAAAATGTAGATAATTCTCCATGAAAAGCTACTGGCTATTAATTGTTAAAAATGAATCAGGAGTCAGTCATAAAAACACCCAAAGAAAAGAGGCAAAAGGCAAACTAAAATGTAGAAAAGAGGTTCAGTTTATAAGAAGCATTTTGGAGATGTCAATTTATAAAATAATTCTCAATAATATTATACTTTTATAATATTATTTTCAAATTCAACAAATAAGTATAATCTTGCTAAGCAATTGGATGAGGCAGTTTATACACTATTAGAAAATTAACTTTAAAAAGTTATCAATTGCCTCCACAAATTATACCATGTGATTTGATTTTCAGTGTGACTTCATGTCCTCTTAGATTTCACAACTGAAAAAAAGAAGAAATTTCATTATACAGCAAGAAGAAAAGGTTAGGCAGTGTGTATTATTATAACTTTTAAATAGTCCACCAACAATATCAACAGTGTGTAATATCAAGAAACCAACCGCTATGACATTGCAAGAAAATCAGATGGTCATTAGAGTTCTCTCTGAACAACATAAAATTGAAGCAGCATGTGATTCAGAAATGTATTGATGGATAGGAAATCGTTGTGTCAGGAAAATATGTGCATTTTTATGTTTGTTACAGTTCTATTCACAGTGGCCAAGACATGGAAATCACAGGAACTATCAAGTGATTAAGGTGTATAGAAAATGTGTATAGTGGGATATTATAGACAATGAAATACTATTAAGTCATAGGAATGAATGAAAGTCTACTATAGGTGCCATTTTGGCACTGTTGTTTATTTTGTTAAAGTCTGTCAAGTATAGAAAGATAATGTAGTTTAAGAAAAAATTTCAGGATTCCAAGTTAGCAAAATAAAGATAGCAAATCCTTCTTTTTCTTCTTTCTGTGAATAGTGAAGGAAATAGTCTAATGTACAATGTAATTATGAAGTAGGAACAGTGCTTATGTTCAGTATCAAAGTAAATGTAAAATAATGAAAGTAAAATAAATTAGTAATAGTAATGATTTCAATGTCTTAAGACTAAAAATTTAAATATACTCACAGAGGTTATAAAAATTAAACCTGATATATATATATATATATATATATATATATATATATATATATATATTTAAATATATGTATAGAATATATGCTGAATTTATGTTGACTACATCTATATTACATTTAGCACAAAACTATAAACTTGTACATATATGCATATATTTTATTGTATATAAATAATACAAATAAAAGTCATTTCTAACATAATAATTGGTAAGTCCTAAAACAACCATTAAGAATGTAAGAGAGCATGTATCCTTATTACATGTTGGAGCATCTTCTGTGTATATCCCCAGGATAATCATAGCAGTCATATTTATAATAGCTAGAAGCCTGTAAAAACACAGATATCCCTCAAAGGAGGAATGGATACAGAAAAACATGGCACATCTACACAATAGAATGCTACTCAGCTATTAAAAACAATGACTTCATGAAATTCACAACCAAATAGATAGAACTTGAAAATATTAGAGTGAGGTAACTCAGTCACAAAAGAACACACACAGTATGCTGTTACTGATAGGTTGATATTAGTTATCCCATATACAGTCACTAAACCTGGACACTATTGTGGATGCTGGGAAGTGCTTGCTGACTAGAACCTGATATGGCTGTCTCCTGAGAGGATCTGCCAGAGCCTGACAAAGACAGACATGGTTGCTTTCCGCCAACCATTGGACTGAATGCAGGGTCCCCGATGAAGGAATTTGAGAAGGGACTGAAGGAGCTGAGGGGGCTTATAACCCCATGTAGGGAGCAACTGGCCAGACCACATGGAGCTGTCAGGGACTGGACCACCATCCAAAGAGTACACATGGAGAGACCCGTGGCTCTGGCTGCATAAGTGGCAAAGGATGGCCTTGTTAGACATCAGTGGGAGGAGAGGCCCTTGGGCATGAGGGCATTGAATTCCTCAGTGTAGGGAATGACAGGGCAGAAAGAAGAGAATTAGTGGGTGGATGAGGTGGTACCCTCATAGAGACAGGGATAGAAGGGGATGGGAAATGGGAAAGCATTTGAAATGTAAATAAAGAAAATATATAAGAAAAAGAAAAGAAGAATGTACGAGATAATTTTTAATAATTTGTTGTTATTAAGAGATATAAGATATTCTATTTTTATTTACTAATCAACTATTCTTTTTGATGTATATGAGTTTTAATTAGGACTTGATATAACAAACATATGGTCTAAGCTATAATCTAACTTCACCCTTTTCATAAACCTATTTGGTTTTTATAAAAACTTACTCTGTGAATTTCATGCATGTGTGCAATAAAATGTAATCATATGAAACTCATTTTCAATTCACACCTGATCCTTCATATACCCTTACATGGTAATTTCCCAATACTATGTCTGTTAGTTTTAATTTCTTTGAGAATTTAATAAGTCCAATTATTTCTGCCTACATGGGGGCTGAGTCTATTTACTGTACCAACTAAAACTTACCAAGGTCCAAGTCTTAAAGAAAATGATTCTACCTTGCCTAATAGCTATCAACTTCCTAATGATTAAACAATAAGAGATAAGGTCTAGATAGAACCATCATTTATGCTGAAGTTTTATCAAGCTTGAACTTATGTGTGTTTGTGTAGGCAGCCATAATTCCTCTGAGTTCATAAGTACAACAGGTGTGTATCAACGAGAAAATAGCATTTCATAACACTTGTTACATTCTCCACATTTCAGATGTCATATAAATATCCAATTTCATAGCATACATTCCCACTTACAATGCTTAGTAGATAGTACCATACATGATATATTAACTCATAGAAGTTAAACAAAAAGGAATATTTTATAAAGTGGCAGTGAAAATTACTTTGTGGAAATACTTTCACAAATTACTAATGGAATTGGCACACTAATTTACAGGACAAATTTTGCTTAAAATTTGAATAGAGTTATAATAAACAGGACATACAATTTTACCTTATTTATTGAGATCTAGAGTCTTATATCCATCCTACCAGAATATTTTAACTAATAGTTTTATTAATAGTTTCATGTACAAACAATTTTTTGATAAAGCAAAACAGTTTTCTTATGCTTTTGAATATCCATCGTAAACAAAATTAATTACATACTGAACTCATTTGTCTAGTACAGTATACCTAAACTTATCTCTAATAAACATACTATCTTTTCGATACTGTAGAATAATTTTCTTAGTATAACTTTCTAAACATATAGACGTAACTTAAACAGTATGTTTAAACATTGGAAATCGGTTTCATATAATACAAATTTTTGAAGGTAATTTTGATATCCCTGATTATTATAAATTTTGGCAATAATGTGATAGTCTATCAAAAATTTATACTGATGTGTCTATAAATTATGTAGAAGCCATATGTTGAATCTTTTAAAGTATATTTCAGTAATGGACTCAGTAAAGTACAGTAGTCATCTGCACAAATTGTCAGTAAAAATGCAAACAAAGGTATGTACTGTGGCTTTAAAGTTTGATTTTTTTTTTTACAGTATAAAATTCTATATGCACCTAATCTCTTGAATACTATTTTGTCTTAAAGATGTAATGAAATAAAGCCTAGGATACTACAAAACTACATTACTCTTTGCTTATCTTATTAAGGTGAATGAGTTTTTATCTATCATTATAAATTTTTAAGAGAAACACACATTCATCAAACATAATCTGGTGACAAGACCTATAGTTTATTACCCATGAAGGTGATGATTTGGAGAGGACAAACAAGGAACAAAAATATTCAACTAAGTGTTTAAATTCAGGAAATTCTAGTAAGGTAGCTTTCTGAATTTTCTGGTAAACTTAAAATTTGGTTTCATGATGATACACAGATGTATGATACTCTCAAATCAGGTACAATTCTGTATCTTTAATTTTATTGTTGATGATTGCATTTGTTTTCTTGTGTAATCTCTTATTCATTTTGTTTTTCAGATTTTTTTCATCCACCTTACTTAACAAGGCTGACATTTAAAAATCTTCATACATAATTTACATATAATTTGGTAAATGTAAACTAAATATACCATAACTGTTGCTCTTCACATATATTAATTTTAAATGTTTCAATGTATCCTATTTTTATGAGAACAAAATATAATTTTTGTACTTTCAGCAAATTGTATGACTAAAATACAGAATTCTGACAGTGAGGCAAATGCATTATGCAGCAAAACTCTAAGACTTATACAACAATATTTAAGACTGGAACATAATTCTTACATCCTTTACATACTAACTACCATTATTCTTTTCTGTTTCTTTTATATTGATTGTTTTATCTTATTCCTGTAGGTGACATGTTCGAGTTAGAAACTTCAAATGGATAGTGGGATGTTGATTAAGTGAATTTCAATTACCAGTGGCATGAAACAATTTTAAGGTAAGAAGATAGTTCATATGAGTATAGGCCATACTACACAATACACTTAATTTTTACTAATTGTTCACATTAAAAAATGGTTTAGAGAAATGTAAACATCCACAGAACCACAACCACTTTGATCCACAATGTTGTCTATAAAAGAAACTTTTTTTCTCTTCTATTTATTAGATATTTTCTTCATTTACATTTCAAATGTTACCCAGAAATTTCCCCTTACCCTCCCGCATCCCCACCCTGCTCCCCTACCCACCCCCTCCCATATAGTGGCCCTGGCGTTCCCCTGTACTGGGGCATATAAAGTCTGTATGACCAAGGGGCCTCTCCTCCCAATGATGGCCAACTAGGCCATCTTCTTCCATATGTGCAGCTAGAGACATGAGCGCAGGGGGAACTAGTTAGTTCATGTTATTCTTCCGCCTATAGGGTTGAAGATACCTTCAGCTCCTTGGGTACTTTCTCTAGCTCCTTCCTTGGGAGTCCTGTGTTCCATCTAATAGCTGACTGTGAGCAACCACTTCCATGTTTGCCAGGCACTGGTATAGCCACCCATGAGACAGATATATCAGGTCCCTTTCAGCATTATCTTGCTGGCATATGCTATAGTGTTTATTTTGGTGGCTGATTATGGGAAGGATCCCTGGCAGCTGCAGTCACTGGTTGGTCCATCCTTTTGATTCAGCTTCACACATGATCACTGTAACTCCTTCAGTGTGTGCTTTCTTCTTAATTCTAGGAAGGGGCAAAGAGACCACATTTTGAACTTCATTCTTCTTGAGATTCATGTGTTTAGTAAATTGTATCTTGGGTAGTCTAGGCTTCTGGGCTAGTATCCACATATCAGTGAGTACATGGTATGTGAGTTCTTTTGTGATTGGGTTACCTCACTCAGGATGACACCCTCCAGATCCATCCATTTGCCTAGGAATTTCATATATTCATTGTTTCTAATAGCTGAGTAGTACTCCATTGTGTAAATGTACCAAATTTTTTTGTATCCATTCCTCTGTTGAGGGACATCTGGGTTCTTTCCAGCTTCTGTCTATTATGAATAAGGCTGCAATGAACATAGTGGAACATGTGTCATTATAACCAGATGGAAACTCTTCTGGATATATGCCAAGTAAAGGTATTGCTGGATCTTCCGGTAGTACTGTGTCCAATTTTCTGAGGAACAGCCAGACTGATTTCCAGAGTGGTTGAACAAGCTTGCAATCCCACCAACAGTGGAGGAGTGTTCCCCTTTCTCAACATCCACGCCAGCATCTGCTGTCACCTGATTTTTTGATCTTAGCCATTCTTACTGGTGTGAGGTGGAATCTCAGGGTTGTTTTGATTTGCATTTCCCTGATGATTAAGGATGTTGAACATTTTTTCAGGTCCTTCTCAGCCATTCGGTATTCCTCAGTTGAAAGTTCTTTGTTTAACACTGTGCCCCACTTTTTAATGGGGATATTTGATTTTCTGGTGTCCACCTTCTTGAGTTCTTTATATATATTGGATATCAGTCCCCTATCAGATTTAGGATTGGTAAAGATCCTTTCCCAATCTGTTGGTGGCCCTTTTGTCTTGTTGACAGTATCTTTTGCCTTGCAGAAGCTTTGCAACTTTATGAGGTCCCATTTGTCAATTCT
>LR753573.1:80008-160563 GCA_902729485.2 Mus minutoides | reverse complement strand
TATGGAAAGTTTTCTTCTATTATTTTGTTGAAGATATTTGCTGGCCCTTTAGTTTGATAATCTTCCTTCTCATCTACTCCTATTATCCTTAAGTTTGGTCTTCTCATTGTGTCCTGGATTTCCTGGATATTTTGTGTTAGAATCTTTTTGCATTTAGCATTTTCTTTGATTGTCTTGTCTATGCTTCCTATAGAATCTTTTGTGCCTGAGATTCTCTCTTCTATCTCTTGTATTCTGTTGCTGATGCTCATATCTATGGTTCCTGATTTTTTTCCTATGGTTTCTATCTCCAGGGTTATCTCCTTTTGGTTTTTCTTAATTGTTTCTACTTCCAATTTTAGGTCCTGGATGGTTTTGTTCCATTCCATCACCTGTTTGGTATTGTTTTCCTGTAACTCTCTAAGTATTTCCTCTTTAAATGCTTCTAGTTGTTTATCTGTGTTTGTATTTAACTGTTCCTGTATTTCCTTCTTATAGACCTCCATCATTATCATGACGAGTGACTTTATATCCATGTCCTGTTTTTCTGGTGTGCTGTTGTATCTAGGACTTGATGGTGTGGGTGAGTTTGGATCTGGTGATGCCAAGTACCCTTGGATTCTGTTGCTTCTGTTCTTACGCTACCTCCTGCCATCTCTAACCAAGGAGAACTGGTGTTGATGCAGGCCAGAAGGGAGAGTCTGAAATGGTCTAGGCCTTTATCTCCTTCCTGGCTGGTGTCTCAAGTCGCAGCAGATTGGGCAGGAACAGATGCTGCGTTCAGCTGCTCACCTGTGGTCCCAAGATAGCCTGGGGAGTCCCGGGGAGTGTGCGCAGAGCCTGTGCCCGAGCCCTGGGCTGCTGCGGGTGCACTGGACCAGACCGGAAGGGAAGGGTAAAAGAAACTTTTATTTGGCTGATGTATTCGTTGTCTTGTCCACTTACTGCTGAATAGCTAATCTATCTACTGCTTTCTAAACTGTGACTGGCTGGTTCAACTCAGCTATTCTCCTTTAAACTGCTCTCCAACTTACTGATTCAGTCTGGCTTCTCTCAGCTTCCCATTGAATTGCTCTGCTTAGCCTCAAACTAACTCTGGGAATTTGTTCTAATTTTCTGGCTCCTTTTTAATTCTTGTATTTCAACTACTTCTACTGTATGAAGTGAATGGAATTGAATTCAACTCTAATGCACTGACTCCTGTCCTGACTCACTGAAATGAACTCAACTGACTGAACAGAGTGATTGACTGACTCTACACTTCTCTTATGTAGCTTCCCTTTTCGATCTGTACTGCTGAGAGTTGGGTATATCCTATTCTGTCAAATTGTTCTCTGAAATGTCACTTTTCCTCCTAATTAGAAGTTGCAAATATGATTGCTTTCTTCTAAAATATAACTTTATCATAATTATTTGGCACTAAAGGGGTGTACTGATGGCATGTTTGTATTTCAGCTAGGTGCCATTCCACCTAGATCACACAGACCTAAAATGTATTTGAATGTGATTCCTTATCAGTGCAGCAATGTTGCTGGATAAAAATTTTTCTACAACTGTCTTCCCTGCAAAATATGCTAGGACAATGGTCACACAATGCTTGTGGGGGTAAACAGCATTCTATTTGACATAAGTCCCCACTCTGTGAGGTGGCGCCCAAATGTAACACTAACTGGTTGACAAAGAACCATATACTCAATAGCCCAGAGACCTATGATCTTTTAAAAAAATCAATTTAAAAATGTGACAAAATTTCTTTTTACTGGCTTTTTTAAAATTGAGATCTTGTGTAGCCTAGGTTAACATCATACTTGCTATGTAGCTCAGAATGGCCCTCAATTCATGATCTACATAGTGGGACTAGTGTCTCTAGTTGCATATGTAACAGAGGATGGCCTATTCGGCCATCAATGGGAGGAGACACCCTTGGTCTTGCGAAGATTCTATGTCCCAGTATAGGGTAATGTCAGGTTCTAGAAGTGGGAGTAGGTAGGTTGGGGAGTAGGGGGAGGGGGAAGGGGATAGGGGATTTTCAGAGAGGAAACTAGGAAAGCATTTGAAATGTAAATGAAGAAAATATATAATAAAAAGTATATTAAAATTTCATGAAAAAATTTTAAAAGTGACAAAATAACTACTAATTTTAGTTTTGCTATGTTCCTAGATCCATGCCTTTTTCTGACTTTATTATAGAAGTTTCCTTTTGCAGCTCATGGAAGCTTCTTTCTGAAGCAGATAGGAAACCCCAAGGAATACAATACACACAGAGAGACCTATGAGCACACAGCTCTGGGATGTCCCCATCAAAATCAAACCCTCAGCCTCACAGATTCCTTCTGAATTCCAGACAAAATACAGTATTAGAGTCAAAGAGCAGGAGAGCAAGGTACTCCAAATCAACTGAGCAATGCTCATATAGACTCATAGAGATTGTGCCTGTATAGATCTACCTCAGGCACTCTGTCTATACATTACAGATTTCAGTTTAGTATTTTTATGGGACCCCTGATTGTGTAAATGAATGGGTCTCTGATTCTTGTGCCTTTCTCTGGGGTTCTTTTTCTTCCGTTGGGTTGCCTTCTCCAATATTTATGCTATTTTTAAAATCTTATTATATTTTATGTTGTCATGCTTGGTTGATATCTCATATAACTATATTTATTTAATGAGACACAGAAAGGGAGTGGTTGCAGATGGGAAGGGATGTGGGGAGAAACAGAAGAAAGAGAAACTTTAATCAGTAATATTGTGTGAGGAGAAAATCTATTTTCAATAAAATGAAAAAAAAAAGGAAAGAAATGAAAGTTTTGGTTTTTTATTTGTTTGTTTGTCAGTTTGTCTCAAATGAAGACTCAGATTTGAATCTCGGAGTATACCACTCAGGAGGCTAGGACAGATAAATGGTCATAAAATTGAGTCTAGCCCACTCTGCAGAGTAAGTTAAGTGTTAGCCTCTCTCTTTTATTGATACAGGAAGAATGAAAATAAGGCACTAACTGCAATTGGGGGGGAGGGGGGAGAAGGGAGGGGTGGGGGGGGAACTTCAGCATTCTGTATACAACCTTCATCCACCTACAGGGAACTAGGCTTTACAGTACACAGTATATAATCCTGTGCTAATAAAAGAAAATATAGATAGATAAAGGTCACAATTACTGAAAATCATAAAAAATGAATTATAGAAGAAATATGATAAATATACAAGCTTCAGAATGATTTAAAAAACATGAGCTATTAGAAATAAGGATAACTATTATAATGTGTTGAATACAGTAGATCCTGAGAAGGTTCTTGATGGGTTTTGAATAATATAAAATATTCTAATGATCGTTTGAAACTCTAATGCATGTATAAAGAAATTAAGTTTTTAAAATTATGTTAATTTATTAAGACTTGATTATTTTACTGAATGGTTATATTATAGAGTATTAAAATCTTCACTATTTTGAAATATATCTCTCACTATAAGATTTTAATCTTTATTTAACTTGCTCATTTTACTTTTTTTTGTTAATTCTTTTTTTTTATTAGATATTTTCTTAATTTACATTTCAACTGCTATCCTGAAAAAACTGATTACTGTTAAGTACTGATCTATTTTTGAAAATTAATTAATGTGTAGCCTCTCTTTACATAGTCCTCATCCGTCACTCTTTCTACTTCGATTCCTTTGATGTCTTCATTACTACACCCCTCTCTCAAATGCATGTCCTCTTTTTCTATAATTATTATATATCCTAGTACACACTTTTTTTTTCTTTCTGTCTGCCTTTCTTTTTCATTGCCTTGCTCACACACATGCACACACACACACACACACACACACACACACACACACACACACAAGTGATTCTGGGTCCAATCATATTGCTACTATTCACAGGAGTTATTAATATTAATATGAGTTATAGGTTTATATGACCTATTAGGAGGTTTTGTTTCTAAAGGAAAACTTTTTTTGTCATTAGTAATTGGCAGGATGTAACTGTTCTATGAAGAGTTGATGAACATTCTTACTTCAATGCATCATCATATAAAATATGCATAATCTTTGTGTAATATGTGAAAATCATAGCAAATTTCATTAAGAGAGAAGACAAAAGTACACAACTACGAAGAGTTTCTTAAAATATATGTACAATTGAGATAAAAATATCACATAGATTTTCAAAATATGTCTAATATTAGAATATGATACTATTAATCAGTAATTTTTTTAACTGCATAAATGTTTGAAGTAACAAAATATTTGTGTTAGTCTGTCACAGCACAGAGAATTTCAGAATTAATCCCTGTAAAATTATGAGGGAGATATAGGCTTTACTCTGTAGCATTGTCATTGAATGTCAACATTTGTATTTTTAAAATATGTACAAAAATGTTATTTAAATAAATGACTTAGGCAAAGTGATCATAGTGCTTTTAAGCCAGAAGCTATCTGCACAGGGAACCATCTTTTCCATCTGGGTTCTCCCAGATGGTGAGGATTTTAACATCCAGATTTAACATCTATTTAAACAACCATGAGGAAATGCACTTTACATACTTAGGTGCTGTCAAGAATACTAATTATGTTTTTATAATTTCTGTGGCTATAAGCTACTTAATATGGTTTTATGAATTCTCATAATTTCTAAATAAATTGTGCAATTATAAAATTCTTCACCAAATTGAATTTTGTTATCATAAATAAAATGCATATATATATATATATATATATATATATATATATATATATATATATATACACACACACACACACACACACACACACACACATATAGTAAAGGAATAAAATTGGGGTTAAATCAAAATGTGTTCGGGGATATGTTAATAGGTTCCCCAGGCACAATCTATCAAATGGAAAATGTAATGTCAGCTAAAGACAGCTTTAATGATGGTGTATTTTAGGGTCATATAAACCCCTTTTCCAGACATTACAGGCTATTAACACTGTTCTTATATCATTAAGAACATGATGATAAGACTACATTAGTCAACAAAGATATATATATGAGTTGCAGGATATGGTGGACTCAATATTGTAACTTCATTCCAATTTGCTATGATTCTGGGTGGTGCTATTCATGTCAGAAACAAAACAAAACAAAAAGAGTATTATCCTACAGCAAATCCAGCAAATGACTGACTTTTTTATAAATATTTTCATAATGGATTTAGAGTTCATGTCACTAGGTGGAACTCCTGAATAATTTTATGTCATATAAAAATGTTATAGTTGGTTAAGTAATATGTGTTACAAGTGACTATATCTCTATATTCTCCTGCATGCATTTAAAAATATATTTTCCTAAATATATAAGTACAACTTTTTAGTCTGTGCAATGTTACCTAAAAATTAAAGTCTTATAAAACCCATTAAAAGAAGATTAAACCTTTTCTATTGCTAGGTATGGAAAGAGTTTGCCAGATTTGCCACACAAGTGCCTTTGGTCTGTAAGCATTGATTAATAATATCCATATATTCACTCTGTGTGTGTGCGTGTGCGTGTGTGTGTGTGTGTGTGTGTGTGTTGTATTGTTTTGTTTTGTTTGTTTTGTTTTTTGCCGTTTGTCTACTTTTCAAAAAAAAACAAACAACAACATCAAAAAAACAAAATACTAAAGAGAAAGTGAATCATTAGCAAATACTTAAATTCATCATTCCTGAAACACTGCCATTAATTTCTACCCTGTCATAATAGTAGATAGCACTTTGAATCACATTATGAGTAAATTTAAAAGAATTTATTAATCACTAGGGGATTTTTATTTATTTATTATTGGTTATTTCATTTATTTACATTTTATCTCCCCTCCCAGCATCCCCTCCACAAAGCCCCTCTCCCCTCCCACCTTGCATCTGTAAAAGAGATCCTCCATCCAAACAACCTCCCCTGCCTCAGCACCCTAGCATTCCCATACATTGGGGCACAGAGTCACCACAGGAGCAAGGGCTTCCCTTCCCATTGATGCCAGATAAAACATCCCTCTTCTTCATAAGCAGCTGGGGCCACAGGTGGGTCCCTACATGTGTATTTTTTGCTTGTTGGCTTAGTCAGTGGGAGCTCTGGGGTCTGGTTGGTTGATATTGTCAATCTTCCTTTGGGGTTGCAAATCCCTTCATCTCCTTCAGTCTTTCCCCTAACTCCTTCATTGTAGTACCCATGCTCAGTCAGATGGTTGGCTACAAGCTCCCACATCTGTATCAGTAAGGCATTGGCAGAGCCTATCAGGAGACAGCTATACCAGGCTCCTGTCAGCAAGTGCTTCTTGGCATCAGCTATAGTGTCTGTGTTTGGTGTTTACAGATAGGATGAATCAATAGTGCAGTAGTCTCTGGACAGCCTTTTCTTCAGTTTCTATTCCACTCTTTGTCCTTAAATTTCCTGTAGACAGGAACAATTCTTTGTTAATATTTTTGAGATGGGTCAGTGGCCCCATCCCTCAACTTGAGGATGTGCCTAAACTCTGGATATGGTCTCTACAACTTTTTTNTTGGTGTTTACAGATAGGATGAATCAATAGTGCAGTAGTCTCTGGACAGCCTTTTCTTCAGTTTCTATTCCACTCTTTGTCCTTAAATTTCCTGTAGACAGGAACAATTCTTTGTTAATATTTTTGAGATGGGTCAGTGGCCCCATCCCTCAACTTGAGGATGTGCCTAAACTCTGGATATGGTCTCTACAACTTTTTTCTCCCCTTTGTTGAGCATTTTAGGTAATCTCATCTCCTGTGGGTCCTAGGAGCTTCTTGCTTTCCTGGCATCTGGGACTGTCCCTGGTTCCCCATCCTCCAATTCTACACACCTCTGTTCAATTTCCTGACTCTGTATTTTCCTGAGTCTCCTTTCACATTTGATCCTTGTCCCCTCTTTTACTCCCCCTTCCTCTTCCTCCCAAGGTCTCCCTCCCTCTACCTCCTATAATTATTTTGTTCCCCCTTCTAAGTAGGACTGAAGCATCCACACTTTGGTTTTCCATCTTCTTGAACTACATATTGTCTGTGAGTAATGTTGTGGTTATCCTAAGCAGTTTACCGAATATCCACTTATCAGTAAGTACAAACCTTGTTTTTTTCTTTTGTGAATGGGTTACCTAACTAAGGATGATATTTTCTAGTTCCATACCTTTGCCTGCCAATTTCATGAAGTCATTGTCATTAATAGGTTAGTAGTACTCCACTGTGTAAATGCATCCCATTTTCTGTATCCATTGTTCTGTTTAGGCACATCTGGGTTGTTTCCAGCTTCTAGCAATTATAAATAGGGCTACTATGAACATAGGGGAGCATATTTCCTTGCTATAAGTTGGAACATCTTTTGGGAATATGACTAGGAGTGATATAGCTGGGTCCTAAGATAGTACTATGTGCAATTTTCAGGGGAACTGATTTCCAGAGTGGTTGTACCAGCTTGTAATCCCACCAGCAATGTGTTCTTTTCCCACATCCTTACCAGCATTTGCTGTCAACTGGGTTTTTTATCTTAATCACTCTGATTGCTCTGAGGCGGAATCTCAGGGTCATTTTGATTTGCATTTCCCTGATGGCTAAGGCTATTTAACATTTCTTTAGGTGCTTATTGGCTATTCAAGATTCCTCAGTTTAGAATTCTTTGTTTAACTCAGTATCCCATTTTGAATAGGGCTATTTGGTTCTCTGGAATATAACTTTTGAGTTCTTTGTGTATATTTGACATTAGCCTTCTATCATATATAGGATTGGTAGAGATCTTTTCCTAATCTGTAGGTTGCCATTGTGTCCTGCTGACTCTGTCATTTGCCTTTCAGTTTTATGAGATCTCATTTGTCTATAATTAATATTAGAGCCTGAACCATTAGGGTTCTCTTAAGGAAATTTTCCCCTGGGCTGATGTGTTCAAGGCTCTTTTCTACTATCTCCTTTATTAGATTCAGTATAACTGATTTTATTTGGAAGTCCTTGATCTACTTGGACTTGTTGTACAAAAGATAAGAATGAATTCATTTGTATTCTTCTACATGTTGAATACTATTTGAACCAGCACTAAAAATGCTGTCTTTTTTTCCAATGAATGGATTTGGCTTCTTTATTAACATAATCAGCCACCAAACACAGACACTACTGCATACACCAGCAGGACATTGCTGAAAGGACCTTCATATAGTTGTCTCCTGGGAAGCTTTGACAGTTCCTGACAAACGCAGAAGTGGATGCTCACAATCATCTATAGGGCATTACACAGGATCCCCAATGTAGGAGCTAGAGAGAGTACCCAAGAGTTGTAGGGGTCTGCAACCCTATAAATGGAACAACAATATGAACTAATCAGAACCCCCAGAGCTCATGTCTCTAGCTGTATATGTATTAGAAGATGGCCTAGTTGGCCATTACTGGGGAAGAAAGGCCCTTGGTCTAGCAATGTTTATAGGCCCCAGTACAGGGGAATGCCAGGGCCAAGTAGCAGGAGAGGGAGGGTAGGGGAGCAGGGCTGGGGGGGGGGGCGAGGATATAGGGGACTTTTGAAATGTAAATGAAGAAACTCTCTAACAATAAATTTTTTAAAAAGTGAAAAAAAAAATAAGGTAACCATAGGTATGTGAGTTTTATTCTGAGTCTTCGATTTTATTCCATTGATCTACCTGTCTGTCTCTGTATAAATATCATGCTATATTTATTACTATTGCTTTGGAGATCAGGGATGGTGATTCCCCTCAGAAATTTTATTGTTGAGAATATTTTTTGCTATCCTAGGTTTGTTTGTATACGTTTAATGACTGCTTCTGTTTCTTTAGGGGTTAAGAGACTGTTTAGATGGTTTATCTGATCCTGATTTAATTTTAGTACCTGGTATCTGTCTAGAAAATTGTCCATTTTACCCAGATTTTTCAGTTTTGTTGAATATAGGCTATTGTAGTATGATCTGTTGATTTTTTTGGATTTCCTCAGTTTTTGTTGTTATATCACTTTTTTTTATTTCTGATTTTGTTAATTTGGATACTTTCTGTGCTTTCTGCTTAGTTTGGCTAAGGGTTTATCTATCTGGCTGATTTTCTCAAAGAACCAGCTCCTGGTTTTGTTGACTCTTTGTATTGTGCTTTTTATTTCTAATTGGTTGATTTCAGCCCCAAATTTGAGTATTTCCTACCATCTAATCCTCCTGGGTCTATTTGCTTCTTTTTGTTCTAGAGCTTTCAGGTGTCCTGTTAAGCTGCTAGTGTATGCTCTCTCAGATGAAGGTATATTTACCTCGTATTTAGAGGAAATTTTTCAGTATTGATAAATTCTGTAGCAATGACAAGAATACATCACATATTCAATTTGTTGTGGTTTAAAGCCACCAAATGTAAGGCATCCATTTTTATGTAATATTGAGCCAGCTTTCATATTCAGGCTTTAGTTATAAACTTAAATCCAAACATTCATTTATTTCTATGTTTTACTGAGCACACAAAAAGGGAATACAATATTATGTATTTATTATTATGTATATTAGGTATATATTATGTATATTATGTAATGTATTCCCTATTATATATATTGTATTCCCTATTATATATTGTTTTATATATATATATATATATATATATATATATATATATATATATATATATATATATATATCACAGTGTTCACACTTGGGATACATATCCCAAAGCATTAAATCCATAGCACTGGAACACAAGTAACTTTGCCATAGTGGTCAACAGCACCATAAATTATATCATACAAGTTACCTGAATAAGAATATAGCAGTTTATTACATGAAATTCTATATAAATGTAGCAGCATAAACTGAGGGAGAAAAATCTCTAACCAAGGATATATAACCTGGTAATTTAACTTTCCTCTATAAGATTCCATATTAAGGGGCTGGTGAGATGGCTCAGCGGGTAAGAGCACCCGACTGCTCTTCCGAAGGTGATAAGTTCAAATCCCAGCAACCACATGGTGGCTCACAACCATCTGTAACGAGATCTGGCTCCCTCTTCTGGAGTGTCTGAAGACAGCTACAGTGTACTTACATATAATCAATAAAATAAATCTTTAAAAAAAAAAAAGATTCCATATTAAAAATCATGCACAAATGAGTGACAGAAATACTTTTAATATATAGATTTTATTTCTTAGTGTTTAATATATATATATATATATATATATATATATATATATATATATATATATCAACAAAAGACTATTAACCTTAAAATATGCTGAATGAAATACATAAAATAAGGCTGTAAAGTAAATAGCTCTTCAAACTTTTAATAGTTAAGAATTTTAGAGAAATTACCAGTTGTTGTACAAAGTTAATCCATAGTTACAGTAGTAGTACAATTATGTTGGTTTTATTATATATTTAATTACGTCATTTAAGTGTTTTAGTGAAAAAAATCCATTGTATTTCAGTGAAAAGTTAATAAAATCATGTCTTCTTTGGGAAAGATATAAATTTTATTTTATTTTTTTAATTTTTTATTCTTGAATCTTTTTTTTTGTTTTGTTTTTACATTCCAGTCTTCATCCACTTGCAGGTGTGCCTCCCAATGGTAACCCCATCTCCAAGAGGATGTTCCCAACACCCATCCCCATCTCATCCTGGGGCTCACTCCCTTGGGCCTCAAATCTCTCCAGTGTTAGGAGCATCTTCTCTCACTGAGGCCAGACAGACCAGGCAGTCCTCTACTATATATGGGTTGGGGGTCTCACTTCAGCTGGTGAATGCTGCCTGGTTGGCAGCTAAGCGACTGAGAGATCTCAGAGGTCCAGGTTAGTTGAGACTGCTGGTCTTCCCAAGGGGCTGCCCTCCTCCTCATCTTCTTCCAGCTTCTCCCCAATTCAACCACACAGGTACCTGGCTTTAGTCATTTGTTGGGTGCTAATATCTGCATCTTCTCTTAGCTGTTTGTTGGGCCTCTCAGAGGGTAGACATGCTAGGCTCCTGTCTGTAAGCACACCACAGCATCAGTAACAGTATCAAGCCTGGGTCTACCCTTTGAGCTGGATCCCTATATACTGGACTCCTTTCTCTCACACTCTTCTCCGTTTTTTGTCCATCCAGTTTCTTCAAACAGGAACCATACTTAGAGCTTTTGAGTGTGGGATGGCTACCTCATCCATCCACTTGATATTCTGTCCCTCCACTCAAGGTAGACTCTAAAAATTCCCCCACCTGACTATAGAGCACTTTTGAGAGTCTCTCACCTCCTAGTCTCTGGTTCATTCTAGAGAGTCTCCCACCTCCTACCTCCTGAGGTTGCCCATTTCCACTCTTTCTGCTGGCCCTCAGGGCGTCAGTGATGTGCCTTCCCCAATACCTGATCACGTTGCCCTTTCTCTTCCCTGTCCCCTCTTCAACCATGGTCCCTCTCTCACTCTGTTTCCTTGATTGCTTTCTTCTGCTCCCAAGTAGGACTGAAGCATCCTCTCTTTGGTCCTTCAGCTTGTTGCCCTTCTTGAGTTCTGTGGATAGTTTCCTAGGTACTCTGTACTTTTTTGGCTAACGTCTTCTTATTAGTGTTTACACATGCATGTCTTCTGGGGGCTGAGTTACCTCACTCAGGATGATACTTTCTAGGTCTATCTATTTGCCTTCAAAACACAAGATATGCTTGTTCTTAATAGCTGAGTATTATTTCATTGTGTAAAGGAATCACATTTTCTATACCCATTCTTTCCTTATGGGTTGTTTCCAGCTTCTGCTTATCACAAATAAGGCTGCTATGAACATAGTAGAACATGTGCTCCTGTGGCATAGCAGGGTATCTTTTTGGAATATGCCCATGACTGGTATAGCTGGGTCTTCAGATAGATCTATTTCTAATTTTCTTTGAAATTTCAGATTGATTTCCAGAGTAGTACCAGTTTGCAATCCCACCAGCAATGGAGGCATGTACCTCTTTCTCCACATTCTTGCCAGCATGTGCTGTCACTTGACTTTTTGATCTTAGATATTCTGATTTATGTAAGGTAGAATCTCAGGGTCATTTTAATTTGCTTTTCCCTGATCACAAAGAACTTTGAACATTTCTTTTAAGTGCTTCTCAGCCACTTGAGATTCTTCTGCTGTGAATTCTCTATTTAGTTCTATACACCATTTTTGGTAGTTTGGTTTTGTGGTGGTTAGCTTTTTGAAGTTTTTATATCTTTTAAATTCATGTTTTCCATATATATATATATATATATATATATATATATATATATATATATATATATATATATTTTAGACTTTTATCAGATGTGTGGTAAGTGAAATTTTTTTCTCAATTTTTATATATTTAATTCTCAGAGAGAGAGAGAGAGAGAGAGAGTAAATAGTAAACTCATTTCATCCATTACTTTGAATATTAACTTTAGAGAGATTTGCTACATCAATAATCAAGGTATTATACATTTAAGCTGAATCATTAAAGTCTTAAAATATTTCTAAATAAATATGTTGTATTAATTCTGCTAATGTTTTGAATGTTTGTGAGAACTGTAAAGTAACCTTCAGTGTTGTAATTTTCTTATTGGCTTTTCCTTTCCAGAGCACTACGCTCTGTGTTTCTTCACATAAAAGCCAAACAAGACCTGTGAAAACCCAATGAGCCCTAGGAATTATTCCATAGTGGGTTTGAGAAAATTTCTAGAGTTAATTTGCAATAATTTTTCAGAAGACCACGGCAGCTTTTTTGTATTCCTGGAGCTGAATATAAGGGATAAATAAAAAATAGACCATTCTGCAACTCTATGTCCTTAATTTAAAATGTTTTAAAATATAAACTTTCTCTCTGTGTGTCTATGTGTGTGTATATATAATATCAACACATCAATAAAAACATTGCTTTTTATTTCTATTAAATTTTAAATCACTTATTAATCTGTTTTCTGCTCATGGACCTTAATAGACAATAAAAACTGCATATGCACCAAATTGGGTGCCAAAGGAGAGAGATTTCTATGTTTGAGTCAGCAGTATATATCTCTTCACTGTCCAGGTTTCAGGTTTCACTATATTTAATTACACTCTACTTAAGCAGTTTTAATTTTGAATATTTTCTTGTACAAGCAAGGTAGACCTCTGTCTTCTTTTCATCCTTCACTGAATAGTTTTTATAAAAATATTTTCTACAACAGATTGGTTAATCTTTTAGTTCATTCTTTGGATTTTTTCTGGACACACAGTTATTGGTGTGATTTGGTAATTTTATTTTTATTAAAGGAGAGGAAAAACTAAGCTAAATATATTATGATTTTTTGAATGTGCTATAAAGTGTGCATGTTTAGTGCTAGTTTAGGTCTTTTTCCTACTGTGCTCTGTTCTGTTGAAATCATGTATTAAAATGCTTACCTCATTTAGCAATATGCCTATTATCTTGCCCTTCAGTAACAAGTAGTAGTTAAGGTCTAAGCAGAAGAAATAGTGATGTTGATTTGCTAGTCTCTTGCATCCTTTTCTACAACATTCTAGAGGTTAATTTGATGATAATCATACTCAGAGAATTTTTTCCCCAACCATCTTTATTCTTGCTAGATTTTTAAGTTGTCATTTTATTACATATTTATTCACAAAAAATACCAATGATTTATCATGAGTATGAATCCCAAGCATTAAATAATCCCTCAGGTTTGGGAAGCTTTGTTTGAACAGTGATGTGATTTAAGGTTATTACTGAATTACTGAATGCCATCTTTATCAAAAGTTCTGTGAAGAACTTTCTTGTGATTGAGCTCCCATTTTTTTCTGACCAAATATGGTGATTCCATCAATCTGTCAATCAACTTCTGTGGTAGTAAGAGTTGTTATACAGCAATGTAAATATGTTGGCACCAATGATTTTATGTAATATGATGTAACCTACATAGAACAATAACACAGATACGTCTAGGAAATCAATTGATATTTCTTTCAGAGTAAATTATTATTGAATATATTAATGTTTTCTTTTATCATTCATTGTTAGAGCAGTTTTATTAATTGTAATGCTTATATTTACTAACTGGTCAATATATTATTTTAACAATATTTTTCTTATTTTGTGGATTAATACAGCAAACATGATTGTGAGTGAAATATTGAGTGTAAAGTATAGGTCTTGTGATATTTTACCCTTGTGTAATGAAATTATAGTGAACAATAAAAGATAATACTTAAAATGATTTTAAGTATTTATGAAGGAGTAAGAAGCAAATATAAATCATGTAAATGTGTGCACAAAGTTATAACAGACACTCTATCTTTACTGAGAACTGCTTACAAAAGGTGAGTACTTGTACAGACATCTATTAGGTAAACATTCTGTTGTTAGCCCAAATTTTAGTCATTACACTTTGAAGTATATCTAGATTTACTGATTCTCTTCAGCAAATGTGATTTCTCTAAAAACTATTTCGGTTGCATTTCATTGAACATACTCTTTATAGCCTAATTACAAGCATCACCTTCTCCAAACAGTGTTTTAAAATAATGTTCATGCTAGTTCAATCTCTGCGAGACTCTGTGATTCCAGGTAAGTTGATTCTGTGTTTTTTCATGTGGTGTCTGTGACCCTTCTGGCTCCTACAATTCTTCCTCCCTTTATCCTAAAAGATTCCCTGAGCTCTGCCTAATATTTGTTTATGGGTCTTTGCATCTGATTCCATCAGTTGCTTGATAGAGCCTCTTTGATAGTAATTATGCCAGACTCCTGTCTACTAGTATAGCAAAATATTAAGAAGAATTATTTCATTTACTACATGGGTTTAATCTAGGACATCTGGATACATGTTATACTTGTGTAGCTTACTGTTTGCAAGGAATTCCTAACAGAGAGAGCAGGGGCCACTTCTGATACTTTTGCCTATTTTGTGGACTCTTGCTCTCCTAAAGGGTTGCCTCATGCACCATTAATATGAAGGGAGGTCATATTCTTATTCTAATTTGATATGCCATGTTTCATTGATATTATTGGGATACTTGTCCTTTTCTGAAAAATGATGGAGGAGAAGTGCATAGGGAAGGGGAAAGTAATGGAGAAAGACTGGGAGAAGAGGAAAAAGGAAATACTGCAATTAGGATGCAATATACAATAGAGTAAATTAAAAAAAACAAAAACAAAAAAACAAAAAACAAAAAACTTCCATGCAAGCTCCAGGAAATTTATAATGCAAAGAAAGATAAACTTTTTCATATATCTTATAAATTCATTTTTTTCTTGTTGTTCAAGTAGCATTCCATAAAATTATAAATTCTTCTTAATCTAAAATAAGTTCCTACACAAAAACAGACTAAATCATCTTTCCTAAAATATATTCCATTCCCTCAGACTGTGGAGATTACCCAGTAGTTGAAATGAGTGCTTTTCAACCATGAAGAACTTATACTTGAATACACAGAAACCAGGAAAGATGAAGTTTCTTGTACAAATCTGGGTCCTAGAGTTCCTCTTGTAAAGAGGAAGGTGTATATAGGAATATCTCTAAAATGTTGTGATCCAACTTGTCTAGGATACAAGTGACATATTAAACTGTGTAAGATTTTATGAAGGAAATTTGATGTTATCCTGTGAATTCCACATGTGTGAGGACAACATTTTGTCCACATTGTCACATCTATAAACACACATGCATGCACATACAGCCAAAGATAAAAATATCTATCATCTCAATAATTAGCTCCATATCCACTTTATTCTCAATACTGCCATAAAGTAAATCTAATATAACTCTAATTTATTGAGTCTCATGTGATGACAACCATATCAGATAAAATAACTCACTCAGTTATGATTTGTGAATATGAGATAATGCTATCATATTACCAGTAAAAGAAAGATATGAAACAAGAATAATTATTATTGTATCCTCCTTAATAAAATTAAAGTATAACAAAATAGTTGCTGTAAATTTGTTTTAAGCCATTGAATATGAATATGATTTCAGATAAGATAGGCATTTTGTTTAGCAAAATGATTAGCATATAGAAAGTGGAGGTATGTGGATTGAAAACATTCCATAGTTCACCAACAACTTTTCACATGCTTGTTTTCTAAGGAGACTAAAAAAGGACATAGACTTGGGTGAGAGGGTATAGCAGGCTAGGATCTTGCAGAAGTTTGGAGATGAAAATTCTTTATCAGTAAAGTATTGAGTCTAAAAATCATTTTTTTTTAGACAGGGTTTTTCTGTTTAACTGTCCTGAAACTTACTCTATAAACCAGGCTGGCCTCGAACTGAGAGACTGCCTGTCTCTGCCTCTTGAATGCTAGCATTAAAAGCATTTACAAGTGCCGGGCATGGTGGCACATGCCTTTAATCCCAGCACTCAGGAGACAGAGGCAGGCAGATTTCTGAGTTTGAGGCCAGCCTGGTCTACAAAGTGAGTTCAAGGGCAGCCAGGGCTATACAGAGAAACCCTGTCTAAAAAAAAAAAAAAAAAGAAAAGAAAGCATGTACCATCAAACTCTGCTCCAAAATATAATTTTAATGAAAAAAATTTAGATTAGAAAGGAACAATTTTATGAATTGTAACATCCTATGGTCTATGTAAAAAATTTACCTTTAATATACTGATAAATAAAATTTAAGTAATGGTAGTATGGAAGGGATAAAACATTATCAGTTTGGTCCATGGTTTTAGAAGGAACTAATGGAAGCAAAAATTACTATATAATAATTAGTATGATTACTTTTTTCTTCAAAAACAAAAAGAATTTTCTGTTACATGGGAATGTTGTCATTCCAATCACTCTATGTTCAGACCACTTTTGTAACTGTTTACATTAAATTCATTTTTTTCAGGTTAGTTTTTCAAATACATCAATAGAATGTAAATAACCACAAAATAAATCATTCTTTTAATTCTACCACAATCATCACGTTTCAGATCCTTATAGTTTTTTTTTTTTTTTTTTAGATTACAAATTATAGTAATTTGGTAAATTATAGTGCTATCTTATGTAATCAATCAAGCTATATTGTAATTTGTGGTTCATCTGCTATATCCATTTATACTATAATATTGAATCATCCATCATAGAATAATTTAAACCCTACTTGTTCAGTAATAGCAGCATAAAATCAAGAAAATTAATGTTAAAGTTTTCATGTGTGGCACAGTATTTGTTACATCTGAAGGTTTTTTGTGTGGAAATTTCTCTGTTGTCCTAGATGATTTTGTTTAATGGTATGGACAGATGATCTGTATGAAGTACATTAAAAATCTCACATATGCCTCTGGCTCTTGTTATACCTTCTTTGATTGATATCCCTGGGAATCCTGTGATTTCTTAAGGGAAGTAGAGGGGGAATAGACACTCCTATAACTTCCTATCAAAATCCATGCATCTTCTGTCTTTCCTTAGAAAATAAACATGCATATAAGTATAATAATAAAACAAAACAAGAAAAAACAAAGTAAATGAAAAAAATTAGTATAGGACAAAACAAACAAGCTCACAGGGAAAAAAAAAGCCAAAAAAAAAAAAAAAACCCAAAACAAAATAAAATAAAACAAAACAAAACATAAATTAGACAGGCAGAGGCATATGTTCATGTTCATGGGAAATTTCTAAAACCTGGAATCTAAATGTCAGAGCATAATCCACTGTTCCTGTACTCTATTCTCATCAATCACCCTTTCTAAATGTAGGCTTACTATCTTCTCTGTGAATTAATGTTATCATTTCATTCAATACTTACATAATATATATTTAGATAATTTTCTAGTGAAGAACAAGAGGTATTAGTGATACAAATCTTAATTTTAGTGGACTAAGACAGATTTCAAACCAATTCTCAAATTACCTAGTATGTAATATGAACTTCTACCCTTTCAGACAGTGGCAATCAGTTTCCTGGTTCTCTGGGTTGACTTGCCTTATGACTGCATGAAGTTTAACCAAGTCATGCATTACAGGTTTCTGTAGTATTATAAAAGAATGAGGCTATTGAACTACTTAAATAACTGGTTTCTATATTTGTTTTTTTAACAAATTGTGAAGTGAGCTGGTTCACTGTTCATTTTTCATCTATTCAAATGAGGATGTATTCTTATGACAGCATTTGTTCATTTTTCTGTGTGGAAGAATGAAGTTTCATTAGTTATCATTAGTGTCCTATTTATGCAGTGGGATAGTGAAAAAAAAAGACTTTCTGAACCAATTGGACTTGCAACAGAATTTTGTGATTATGGAAGGCAATTAATCAAATTTATGGTGACACAGCAGTACTCAACCCCCCGAGTAATCTCTAAAGGGTCAGAGGAGAGGTTTTTTTTTTTATTATTATTATTTCATTCTAAAGAAGATATGTCTACATAGAGAAAATGAAGTTGAAGTTACAATTACTTACTTGAAATAAGAATTAATAGCCAAAGACAAGCCATTCATCAGCAACTTGCAATATAACCACAATGCATTTTAAAAGTGAAATATATAATTTATATTCCAATCTAAGAGAATATCTGGTATTTAACTAAGTAACATTATTTTAGAAACTTTTCCATGTTGCTTTATTTACATTATGCCTTTAACAAATTTACTTATATCTTTAAGTTTATAATTCCTTGGAAAATGTGGTTTAGAATTTTGAACAAAGTTTTATGTAAAGCCAACCTTAAACAATATAATAGAAAATGGAATTAAATGCCATATTTGACTATTGATCTTGGGATTGATATGGTCTTTCTGATATAAACATAAAATAAATATTATGTTATATTTTTCCACAAGCCAGTGATCTTCTAAGTGTCTCATTACCTTCTTTAAGGCTTCTCCTACTATTATAAGAGTTATAATCTGCATCTGAAATAAAATTGCTAAGCCCAAAACAAAAACAACATTGAAACTTTAAGTGTAATATTTAGTGATTTCTCATAAAACTTTACAGAACTAAAATAGTAGCAAAATCAAGTTTATGAAATACCAGTGTGTCACACCAAAGTTCTCTTTTACCAATGTGCAATACCATCTTAACACACACATACTTAAAAATAAAAATAAACTATTAACAGTAACTACCTCCCCTAATATGCAAAGTTTCAAATTCTGTGTCCTATCTATTTATTAGTATGATTTATTTAAAAATTTGTGCAAAAATCATTGTAACATTCATAATTTCTGATGAGGTATATTGGATGTATTTATTTTAGAGATTAATTAAGGATAAGTGCCTGGCAACAGCTTGTTACATTTTATGAACAAGTAAATTTCCATTCCATTCTAGCTCTACAATGTGATGTTCTAGTGTTTAATTGATAAAAAATATTAGGAATGGTCATCCAGTCTTCAACACCACCAGGGCCAATTGGCATGTCTGCCCTACTGCCCAATCTACAATCTAATTGTCTTCCAGGATATCTGCCACAACCAAGGACATGGGTAAGAACATACTCCCCAATAACCTTCCCAGCTGGGACCCCAAAGGAGCACAGTAGATGTGGGAACCCTCCCTTCTGTGTGAACCCCATTCCCTTACTCTCTGTTCCACTGGGAGCAGATTGGAATGTCCACTCCTCACTCACATCCCATAGCCTGCCCTTCTCCCAGGAGATCTGCTGTAACCAGGGACATGAGTCAGGAGGAAACTGCCTTAATGAGGGGCACAGCATGATTACTATAACCAGGAACACAGGAAGCCTCCTTGAAACTAGAGATATTACTGCCTGCTTCCAAGAAGGCAGGCTCCAGACAGAGATACCCAGGCATGTTAACGCCAAAGAAAACCAAATGGCAAGAGACAGGCACAAGAACATAAGGAAGAGAATAAAATGTTTTTTTTGGTGCCATCAGAACACAGTTATTACACCACAGCAAGCCCTGTACACCCCAACCTGTAAAGCATGATGCTAACCTAAAATCCCATTTCACGAAGATAATAGAGACCTGTAAGAATGATATAAAAAACTCACTTAGAGAAATGCATGAAAACACAGAAAAACAGGTGGAAGCCCTTAAAGAAACAAATCCATAAAAGAAGGAAAGGAAACCAAAATCAAACAGGTGAAAGAATTGAAAAAAGCAGTCCAAGACCTAAACTTGAAAGTAGCAACAATAAAGAAATCACGAATAGAGGCATTCCTGGAAATAAACAGCCTAGGAGAAAGAACAGGTGTTACAGATGCAAGCATCACCAATGGAATGCAAGAGATAGAATAGAGAATCTCAGGTGTAGAAGATACTTTAGAAGACACTAACACAATGGTCAAAGAGAACACAATGGTCAACGAAGACACTAACACAATGGTCAAAGAGAATACAATGGTCAATGAGAACAAAGCTCCTAACCCAAAACATTCAGGAAATGCAGGACACAATAAAAAGACCACGCCTAAGAATAATAAGAATAGAAGAACAGGAAGACTCTCAGTTCAAAGGACCAGAAAACTTCTTTAACTAAACCACAGGAAAAAACAAACAAACAATAAAACAAAAACAAAAACAATAAAACAAAAAAAATCTTCCACATCCTAAAGAGAGAGATGGCCATAAACTTATAAGAAGCCTATAGAACACTAAATAGATTGAACAAATAAAGAAAATCATCCCATCACATAATAATTAAAACAATCAATGTACAGAACACAAAAAGAATATTACAAGCAATAAGGGAAAAAATAAAGTAGCATATAAAGAAGACGACTTCTCAACAGAGACTCTAGAAGCCAGAAGATCCTTGACAAATGTCATGCAGACTCTAAGAGAACACAAATGCCAGCCCAGGATACTATACTAGCAAAATTCTCAGTTATCATGGAATGAGAAACCAAGATATTCTTTGACAAAACCAAATTTCTATAATATCTACCTACATCGAATTCTAGAAAAAAGGGTTTCTACACCAAAGAAAACACACACACACACACACACACACACACACACACACACACACACACATATATATATATATATATATATATATATATATATATATATATATATATATATATCCATAATTCTGTCACCTGCAGTCACATAGGCTGTCCAGACTCCACCCCCACAGTTACAGGGCAACAGCCAGATAGCCTCAGATCACTATAAAAGGAGCTGCTTGCCACCTTTCTTGCTCTCTTGCTCCCTTACTCTCTTGCTCCCTCTCTTACCTTCTTGCTCTTACTCTCACCTCTCACCTTCCTTCTACCTCTCCCTTCTCCGCTCTCTCCATGTGGCAATGGCTGACCTCTGCTTCTCTACTCCCTCCCTCTCTCTGCCTTTCTACAATAAACACATTAAAACCATGGACCATCTCTTCTCATTAAGAGCATTTGAGCACGTTTCCCTCTAATGAGCTATGCTTCTAACCTAATGTCCAGGAGGCTTTTCTCCATTCCAGTCACGACCTCCAGCCAAACCAAGATGCCCACCAAGCAAGCTATCTGAGCAAGCCTAGTACTCTTCTCCCTGCAGTAATCTGCCACAGCTCTCTCCTCCTACCCTTTTTTTGTTCTCAGATCTTCAACAACAAACAGCCTGGAATGTCTGAGAGTGAGAACCTGTCTTCCCTGGCTCCAAGCAGCCCAGAGACCCCAGAACAGGCTCTTCTATGGTGCCCAGCAGTGTCTGTGGTCTCCGCGATTCAGATCCAGACTCCAGCAGTTCCACAGGGACCCCAGACTGCATATTCCTCATCTTTGGAGTGTGATCCATGGCTTCTCACAGGCCAACACCTGCACGGTGGTTCTGTGGGGGAGCACAGTCAAACTCCCTACATCTGCCTAGCCCAGCGGCCCTAGCCCCGAGTGGACACAGGACCCTATTTTTGCTCCAGGTAACTCTGTCCTGCACTTACCCTGGTATGGTGGTCCTGTCCTTCTTATCTCAGTCCCCTTGCTTGAAAATCCAAAAGTCCCACCTCTGTCAACAAACTAAGTCATTGGCTACTGGCAACTTTATTTAGCTAGCAAAACCAACTGGGAGCTGCTACATCCACTCTAGTAGTGACTTGCTTGGCAGGCCTGAAAACCTGGAAGCAGTCCTGAGGCAAACAGTTTCAAAGGAAACCCATCCTCCTGGAACCGTCGCATTCCCATAGCTAGAAAGCCCCAGATTTGTCCCTGCAATATCGTGGAGGTCTTACATGTTTTCTTACAGTATTTTACTACATAAGAGTTAGAAATCTCAGGGCAAGCTTAGCAAAGTATAGCTAAGTCACTGTCCTACACAGGAATTCACCATTATCTAGGAAGAAGGAAGTTTGTGACCTGAGGAGGAACCAGAGTAGATACTTAGAACTATAACTAGTTGAGTTACACCCATATACAAGTATTTACAATGGCCTTGGGAGAAGGTGGACTTGTGCCCTTGCCCCTGGCTCCTAAATTTAAGCTGACCTTAGGTGGAGTTGTTTTTGATCCCAGTTGTTAACATTGAATTTTATCCCAGTTGGTTACTGCCAGTCCTTCCCTGTTTGCATTCCTCTGTTTTGTATTAGAATCCAGTAACCTCTAGTAACTTCATTGTACCTTGCTGGTGTGTCACCTAACTTCCCTATGTTCTCCTGTATAAAATGTCTGATGCTCAATTTGAGAAATTGCACTCAGATCCACACTCCTTTTTGTCCACACTTCCACAGACTCCATGCCCATCTGTCAGAACCCCTGATTCCCAAGGATTGAGGGGGGCAACTAGACCCAGTCCATGGCAGGGAGCAGAGACCCTCAGCATTTTACATGTGGGGTACTTGTGCAATTTAGGAAATCCTAATAACATAATGCAAATTTTAGGCCAAATCCACAAAATTTCCCCCTTTTCATCCATCAAAAAGGCCCTTTGTTCTCGGATATACAATGAACATAGTTATAACAGTTATGTCTATGTCATCCAGTCTATCAATTTTGTTAATTTAATACATTAATCTAACATTTATCCTAAGTTAAAGAGTTTAAAATTCTATACCAGAATTATGTTTTTATTTTAATTGTCATTCACATGTCAAAACCATCCTTTCAAATCTGCATCATCTTTCTCAATGCTAAACAACTTAAGATTGATTATGAGACTATAGCTAGTCTTCTACCCCATCACATACCCAAGAAAGAATGAAATATTACCTTAATATATAAGAAGGACAAAAACATAGCTTCCAAAACTTAAGCAATTTGCAGAGACAGCTAACTAATTGGACAGTCCCCTATTCCTCAAAACCTTGGAGCATCTGTCTTCGGCCTTATATCCTTAGAACTATCAGACAGTCCTCAAATGAAGCAGGGATTATGAGGGAGATAACTTACACTGTCTTGGCAGAGCTAAGCTGTTGACTATCCTGTATCTTGTGTCCTTTCCTGGATAGTATTTTTTTTTTTTTTGTAGGTAGATGAATTAGGGTGATTCTTGTCCAGTGGCTACCTTGCCACACTGGAGCAACTCTATATGGCGGCTATGAAGCTCAGTATTTTCTCTGAACCATGAAGGCGCTACTGACAGAAGCACACAGGTCTCTTAGTCAAAAATCTAATAATACTTTTCATGGAGCTAAAATGAAAGGATGGACCATCCAGAGAGTGCCCCACCCGGGTGGTCCATCACATAATCAGCCACCAAATGCAGACACTATTGCATACACCAGCAGGACATTGCTGAAAGGACCCTGATATAGCTGTCTCCTGGGAAGCTTTGACAGTTCCTGACAAACGCAGAAGTGGATGCTCACAATCATCTATAGGGCAGTACACAGGGTCCCCAATGTAGGAGCTAGAAAGAGTACCCAAGAGTTGTAGGGGTCTGAAGCCCTATAGATGGAACAACAATATGAACTAATCAGAACCCCCAGAGCTCATTTCTCTAGCTGTATATGTATTAGAAGATGGCCTAGTTGGCCATTATTGGGGAAGAAAGGCCCTTGGTCTAGCAATGTTTATAGGCCCCAGTACAGGGGAATGCCAGGACCACGTAGTGGGAGAGGGAGGGTAGGGGAGCAGGGTGGGGGGAGGATATAGGGGACTTTTGGATAACACTTGAAATGTAAATGAAGAAACTCTCTAATAATAAAAAAATTTTTTTTTAAATCTAGTAATACGGAAATGATTATAAATGTCATATTCTGTGGATTTCTGATGCCTTTGAGGCATATGTAACTATATAAAGTATATCTTAACTATTACACCTTGACTACTCTTAGCTATTTTTATTTTGATAATATTGGAAACCCCTTAATATAATTAAGTCAGATTCTAATATAACCATGATTTCTATCTATACCTTAACTTTCATTACCTAATCATCCTAAATAATTTGTAATAGCAGCTATAGATGGACTGTATCAAAGCCTTGTATTCTTAAATGAGTTGCATAGGCACAATGCTATAGAAGAGTAGCAATATTAATTTCAAATTTTGTATCCATATATAAAAGTTCATATCAAAGAAAACCTTAAACCTAGAACAATATATAAATTTTTACAAATGTAAAAATTATAACTTCATTTTGCATCTAATTTAAATATTTCTACCAATATAAGATTGTGCGTATACAATTCTTTGTTTAAGAATAAATTTAGAGCCGGGTAGTGGTGGCGCATGTCTTTAATCCCAGCACTGGGGAGGCAGAGGCAGGTGGATTTCTGAGTTCGAGGCCAGCATGGTCTACAGAGTGAGTTCCAGGACAGCCAGGGCTACACAGAGAAAACCTGTCTCGGGAAAAAAAAAAAAAAAAGAATAAATTTAGTAATCCATCTGATATAACTAATTTCTTATAATATCATTCTATTCTTTTTCCCTTCAACCCTTCCTTTTTTTTCCTATGAAAGGAAGGGTAGAAAAGAGGAAAGAAAAGACATAGATATACAAGTCTAAGCTCTCTGTTTTCTTTCCTGATAAAAATTTCAAGCATTTCCAAATTAGTCCTTAAAATGACACTCTATCTAATATATAAAGTGCTCATAATCAGACACTGATACCCAAGAAATATGTATAACTACTCTTCACAAACTCTTCATACTGAATTAAGATGAGGAATATTTTTAAAGATGTGAGGAGGTGTAAAAAAGTTAAGTTTAGCAATTGTTATCTAGTCTCTGTATGCTTAGAAGGCTCAGGGATTGACTGAAATTCTGACTGGATCCATTTGATAGGCTGAATGAACTGAGGTATTCTGGAATCACCAGCTATTCTTGAAATGGTTCTGGAAGCAATTATTTGGAAATAGCATCAGGAGTCAGGAGGCTGGAACAGCAGTTCCCATTTCATTGTCCCCATGGATGAATCTCATCTGAGCTACACATTCTGCAATATATGAATATTACAACCAACATTTTAGCATGTTTAAGATATTTGTATGAATTATGCAAGTTAAGTCTGAATTTTGTACACCTTGTTTGAGCAGGTGAAAGAGAACTGTGGGTCATTGTTAGTTATTGTTGTAGTTAATTTGATCAAAAACTTACTGTAATAGATCTTCATTCATGCCATGTGAAGGGTGGCATGGCTATTCTTAAGAATTCCATAACAAACAATATTTACTGTCTAATTTTAGTTGAAGTTTTGGCTGGAGATATTTTTTTTTCTCTAAGCAGTTAAGGGCTGTTCCTCTGCCCTGTTTGACTTTCTTCAATTTTTCTTTTCTGTAGCCAAGATTTTCAGGGGGAATTCCCCTGTCATATTTGTTCCATATCACTTTGGAAGGGGCCCAAAGCCTTTTTTTCTTTCCTATAAACACAAATACAGAGCCTTTCCCCCAAATAGCATCTCTTTTGTCCAGCAACCTGAAATCATCAAGAGTATAGATGATCCAATTTAGCAGCCTCCTTTTTTCTACAGGTCTGCTCCATTCTGACCTCTCTCACAGAGGGTTTTTAATACCAATAAATACAACACTTATAACCATATGCATTTTGATAATTAAAACAATTAAAACAATTAAAGCAATCTAAATAATTATTAATATCCATTGAGACAGTTTTCCTTCACTATCCACTGCCTCAAACTTACATGTTTAATTTTTTATAGTGAGGCCTACATTTATGTTTTTCTCTATGCATACTTACATGCCCCCATTCTATGGAGATTAATACATCTCTGTGTATATATATATATATATATATATATATATATATATATATATATTTCTCCTTTCTCTTTATATAACTTAAATTAACATCATTTTCTATGAATTTAACGTCAATTAAATTCCCTTCTATTTAATGTATAAAACTATTTCCAGATTACTAATTTGTCATATCACGCTAAGCATTCCCAAAATTCCCAAGTAGCCCACTTCAAAGAACCCATCTGCCTTGCCCTGTCATAGACCTTTTCAAATTTTCTTTTAAGCAATTTTTTTTCATTTCTATACTTAAATATAATTAGTTCAATTTTTATTCATTCTCCCTTCTGTCCTCAATATAATGCAATTTCTTTTGTTGCTATTGTCATCAGGCCTCTTCTCTTCAGCCTGCCTTATCTCAACAATGGACAAATGGAACCAAAAGGGAGCAACTCCAGTTAGATAGACATAACCCCCCACATGAGGCAGGGCCCACCCACCCATCTTCAAAAATGTTTACTCAGAATTGTTCCTGTCTAAAGAAAATGCAGGTACAAAAATAGAGCAGAGAATGAAAGAAGGCCATCCAGTGACCGGCCCAACTAAGGAACCACCCTGTATGTGCACACCAAATCCTGACACTATTACTGAGGTCATATTGTGCATGTAGTCTAGAGCTAGGCATGGCTGTACTTGGAGAGGCTCTACCAGCAGCTAACTGAGACATATGCAGACACTTGCCACCAAACATTGGATTGAGGGCAGCGACCACTATGAAAGAGTTAGGGGAAGGACTGAAACAATGGAAGGATATTGCAACCTCATAGGAAGAATAGTGTCAACTAATCTGGACCCTTCAAAGATCTCAGAGACTAAGCCAAAAACCAAGGAACATACATGGACTGGTTCATGGTCCTGGGCATATGTGTAACAGAGGACTGCCTTGTCTGGCTTCAGTGGAAAAGGATGAGCTCAATCCTCTTGAAACTTGATACCAGGAAAGAAGGATGTTAGTAGTGGCAAGTAGGAGAGTATCCTTGTAGAAGTGGGAGGTAAGGGGAAATAGGTTGAAGAAATTGGGAAGGGGACAGAAAGAAGGGCTTGGGGGGCAACTTTTGGAATGCAAATAATAAAGTAATTTAATAAATACATAAAATGCAAATTAACTTTTTATAGAAAAATGTTTAAATAACTATAATGCCAGAACTGAAATTTAGCTTTGAATATCAGAACTATAAACCTGCAATCCCTGAATAACTTTAAATATAAATTATACTAAGTATTTTTATGATTGTAGATTTTTCTATTTGTTATAACAAGAAAAATTATTAAAATGATATAATTAACAAATGGCAAGCATCGTTAGATTTACTTAACACCACCATTTCAAGTAAAATATGTGAAATGAAGCCTTTGTGGAAAGAATGATTTTCAAGGGCAAACAAATAGAAAGATGAAATGAAGTTTAATATTCACCTTACAGGTATATTCCTAGTTTGCTAAAATCATAAGAAGTAAAATTGTTATAGTCACTCAACTATATTCTTACTCAAAATCATTTTTCATTCACATGTAAGTATCAGTTATTTTGCAATGATGTATCTATTGACAAATAAGTGTAATTTTTTTGTGATTACAAGATACTTAGTTCATAAATGTTGAATTAGATAATTAAACAAAATATCCCAAACAAGTAAAAAGAGAAAAGAAAAACAGAGAGAGTGAGAGAGAGAGAGAACGTGAAAGATGTCTTTCTTTACTATCGCAAAGATGCTTTAATTGTTTACATATGTAACTATTTGTAGTTATTCACAGTCACATGAAAAGCTGCTACAAGTATAAAATTTCATGTATACACACATTCTGTATTAGGAAATAACCTTTACATATCAAATGCAATAACAATCTTCATATGATATTGAGCATCAATCAGTGAGATATAGAAAACATGATCAGGATGATTAAATTAAATATGGTAAATAAATTAACATATGTAGACCAATTTACCAAAGGACTTCTCAAATTCTCGCAGGGAATAGTATCACCTAACTAAAGAAAAGTAAAGCAAGCCAGAAAGAAATTAAATGAGGAAAGTGGTTTTATAGAGACATATGCAATGAGTTGGTGACAAAATCAACAAGTACCTTAATATATCATACCACAAGGGAAAGCACCACATTGAGATAGGAACAGCTGTCTCCTGTGAGGCTATGCCAGTGCCGACAAATACAGAAGTGGATGCTCACAGTCATTTATTAGATGGAACACAGGGTCTCCAATGAAGGAGCTAAAGAAAGTATCCAAGGAGCTGAAGGGGTCTGCAGCCCTATAGGAGGAACAACAATAAGAACTAAACAGTACCTCCAGAGCTCTTGTCTCTAGCTGCATATGTAGCAGAGGATGGCCTAGTTGGCCATCAACTGGAGGAGAGGCCCTTGGTCTTGCAAAGATTCTATGCCCCAGTATAGGGGAATGCCAGGACCAGGAAGTGGGAGTGGGTTGTGTGGGTTGAGGAGCAGGGAGAGCAGGGGAGGGAGGCTCTTTGGAGAGGAAACTAGGAAAGGGGATAGCATTTGAAATGTAAATAAAGAAAATATCTAATAAAAAAAGAGAGATAGGAACCAGCAATGACTTTAAAGAGCACACAAATAAATGTAGTTTTCAACAGAGTATAAATGGATAAGAATGCAAAGGTCATATAACCTTTGCAGATATTTTAAGACAAAGAGTGTTTTGTTGATGAAGATGTGTGACATAAATAAAAAAGAAGCAGGAATTGGAAATGAAGTCAGATCAGGCAATTTGTGAAACTGAGCATTGATAAAAGTGATTTCTGAATATCTTTAGTCTCTTGAATGTCTTTGGCACTGTATTGAATATTGAATATTACTGAATCAGTAAATAATAATATTTTCTTTGTAGAGAAAAGAGTCTAAGCTGGGCGGGAGGCAGAGGAAGGCGAATTTCTGAGTTCGAGGCCAGCCTGGTCTACAAAGTGGGTTCCATGAAGGCCAGGGCTATACAGAGAAACCCTGTCTCAAAAAACCAGAGAGAGAGAGAGAGAGAGAGAGAGAGAGAGAGAGAGAGAGAGAGAGAGAGAAGAGTCTAAACTCAGTGTTTAACTGAAAATAAGAGTAAATGCTTTTGTCTTTACAATACAAAAATGCACAATCTGGTAAATCAGATCCACTGTTGTATAATCTTGCTATCTGGAGTGATCACCTAGCAATATTCAGCCAGCAAACATTGGTTCATTTCTTGTGAAACATTGTTGCCCTTTTTGAAAGAAGACTCAGAATAGTGAGAAAGTTCTATCACTACAAATGATGTGTGGGGAAAGAATGCATGTATGTGGGGGTGAACGTGTGAAAGACACATGTCCTGAGATGTTCATAAGTAACTGTTTAATTTAGAAAGAATGTAACAGCTGGGAATCTCTTTCTGCATACATGATATTTTAATCATATTAAATAAACATTTAAAAAAAATACTACCCTGGACAAGATGCAGCCCTATTTTTCTAAATGATTCTTTTTTTAATATTTGCCTGTATAATTTTTAAATTAGAAACAATAAAGTTAACTTCCCTCTGCAATGTTTGCAATGTTTTCTCCCAAGATAGCTGATAAAGATATTAGCTAAAGAAACATCGTGTTTTTTATACAAGCTTGATTTGTGTCTACCTAGCTTATAAGACAAAAAAAAAAAAAAAAACCAAAACAAGTAATATGTGGTTGAATCTTATTCCTTTAAATATATGTTAAAACAAACAAAAGAAAGAAGCAGGTACAAAACATCACATAGTTAACTAGCTCAGTCATTAAGGTTAGAGTAGAAATTAAGCCTGAAATGATATGAAAGAATAAAAGTTAAATAGTATTGTAGCTTTAGCAATGTGTCTGCAAAGTACATATGTTTAATTCTTATATCATTGCAACTTACAATGTAATTATCCTAGGATATGGAATATTAAACTAAGAAATTAAGTTAAGATGAGGTCACATTTGCATGCTTTAAATTGGGATGACTCGTTGCCTTCTAGTGCAGATTCAAAATAAGATATAGAGAGCAAAGACCATGTAACAAATCAAAGGAAATTATTTAAGCCAAGGACAGATTCCTAAGAAAAAGCTATGCTTGCTGATGATTGCCTGCTGACCTCCAAAAGTGGGAAGAAGCAGCCTTCTAATCTGTGGTATTTGCTAATGTCAGCATTTTAAAATGATGCAACTTTGTTCACTGTATTTCATTCCTGAAAGCATATATTGACCAATATGCTTGCTTATATTTCTAGTTCCCATGATACTGATGATGGCATTATAACAATTACAATTAAGATAAACCAGCTAAATATCAATGATTCCCATTAGAGTCCTTATTTTGACTAGCAAACTTTTATCACGTGATAGCTTTCATTTACAGTTAGTAGACAGTGAAAATGCAATATATTTATGTTTTTTATTTCCCTTGCCTTTTAAAAAAGATATCTTCTCAAAATATAAGAGCTTTTATAAAAGTAACATTAATAATCTGTGAATAAAAATTCATTAAGCTTTTAACCTAAACATCAACTTTATATGGTCATATAGAAGCAATGGATTGACTCTTTTTGTTCCTCTTGTTTGTTTCACTGATAACTCTATGTTGAGGAAATTGTTCTAATCGCATTCATAAAACAAAGCAGGTGCACCAAGATGCTCAGCAGGGAAATATTTTGCCCACAAACCTAATGACCTTAGTTTATCTCAGGAGATGAACACCATAGGAGGACAAAATCTTTCCTAAAAGTCTTTCTAGCTCCTCCAAATATCAACACAACCCGTATAACCCTTGCCCTGTAAACATAGAAGTGAAAGATATTCTTTAAAGAGCAGGAGGAAATAATCATGAAGAGCAAAAGCAATAAACTAAAAAACAGTATGTTACATAAATATATGACACATGTATAGTCACAAAGATTTAACTGTGTATAAAAGAAGCATTTGAGTTTGATTAATACTACTCAAAAGAATCATTTCAGACATAATAATTTCAGAACAAAATCTAAGACTATTTGCTTATATAATTGATTTCGCTCCATTAAATATATAATAGAAGTCAATATTACAACAATACAAGTTTATATAATTAAGCCAGGTCAATATGAAAACCTTTAATTTTATAAAGGATATCTACTTGTCATTTGTTCTTGATATAGTTATCTAGTAGTATGATTACTGTCATTTCCCATCATTTATGAAGGTTAGCACTTAGTTAAGATTTCAAATAACAGCATCTTTAAGAAGGTGCAATTGAGAAATGACAAAGTGATGAAGGTCTGTTGCTTGGTGTGAGAATCTGTGGGCTAACACCGTTCTATGATCTAATTGCTTGGTGGTTTTGCTCACATTACAAGTTTCCAGGGTTCTTCATTGCATTTGCACTGACTAATCACCATACGATATATCGTCACAAAAATGAATCTATGTACTTGCCTGTAAGTGCTATTCTGTCCAAGGAATCTGCAGCCTTATATAATTTTCTACATCATTAGAACTGATTAATACATTTTGTCTCATGTAGTTTACCCCACAAGTCTATATTCTATATTATTAATTATTCATGACTCTTGGATTGTAATGGGATATGATTTGTTCATTTCCAGAATGCCAATTTATTAAATACCACTAAACATGCAATCTGTGGACTGCCTTGATGCATCATTTACTCATAAAAACCTTGCTAAACCCTCACCAACACAGTATTTTGATGCATCCAGCATATTTCAAATTTCCTGATCATGGCATTGTCAGGGGATCCATCCCATCGCTGACTGAGTGCCAGATGACAGGTATAACTCCATTGCTCACTTTATTATTGTACAGTGTGTCATTGAGTTTATGATTATCTTCACTAATTTGGAGATTATAAAGAGAAAACATAATCTTTATTACCATAGTCACATTATGCACATTTCTATCAAGTAGCAACATATGAGTGTGAAAATGAACCTGGTTTGAAATAATAAATTAAGTTAAATTGACTGTGAAAAATAAACATTATAGAAATTTAAAACCTCTTTAAATGTTTATAATTCTTAATTTGTGGATCATTGAATATTGTTTTCTTCTAAGGGCAAATTAATTTTATTGGCCATAACCCATAACATGTTGTTTGGTTTCTAGTCTTCTCAAATTTATGGTTTTCTCAGCATTTGGTATGGTCTATTTACCTACTTTTATAGTTTTAATTAGCTAATTATACTACAGTCAATACCAAAATGATATCAACATTGCAGGATTGCAAAGAAAATTCCAAAGCAAGTAAATTTTACTGTTCCTGGAAATTTTATATTAACTTCTCATTAAAAAACCTTACTAGACTCTGCTGTCCCACTGGTTTCCAGATTGTAAATGCAAATTTAACTGAAGACTTGAAAGCTTTTCTGGTTTAGTGAATAAAATGATGGCATCATTAGGTCAATTGAGGATATACTAGTTTTATTTCATCAGTTATTTGGTATATGGCTTCTTTTGCATGTCTGCCTTAGCACTATTGCTAATTAGACAATGACTCCCTCTCCCTCTCCTTTTCTCTCTTCTCCTCCACCCTCCCCCCAGCCCCCACTTGTATATGTAGGCTAGAGTATGATTCTGGTAGTTTTCCTCAATATTTTTCTACTGAATATTTTGAGGCAAGATCTCTTAACACTTGCTACATCTCAATTAATTCAGGTCGACACACTTATGTGGTGTCATGGTTTGAATATGCTTGTCCCATGGAATGGCACTATTTGGAGGTGTGAACTTATTAGAGTAGATGTGTCATTGTGGGCATGGACATTAAGACCCTCATCCTAGCTGCTTGGGAGTCAGTCTTCTCCTAGTGGACTTCAGATGAAGACGGGAAACTCTTAGCTGCTCCTATACAGAGTCAGCCTGGATGCTACCAGGCTCCCACCTTGATGATAATGAACTGCATCTCAGAATTGTCAGCTAGCCCCAGTTAAATGTTTTCTTTTATTGAGTTTCTTTGGCCGTGGTGTGTGATCATGGCAGGAAAACCTTAACTAAGACAGTAGTTGGTACCAGGGACTAGGTTACTGCTGTGATAGGACTGACCATAGCTTTAGTTGGAAGAATGTGGATTTTTGGACTTTGGATTGGAATAGCAGTGGAATCATTTAAGTGGAATATCCTAGTAGGAAGATGGAAGACTCTGTTGCTGAGAATGATTTGAACTATGCTGACCTAATCCAAGATATTTCAGAAAAGAAGACTTTAATTATATGACCTAAAGGAGGTTTTGTGGTATTTTCGTGAAGAATGTGACTGCTTTTTTTTTTGTCCAAAGAGTCTGCCTGAGGCTAAGGTGAAGAAATTTAGACTAATTGCTTTGAAAAAGGAAGTCTCAAAATAGCCTGATATAAATCCAGTTGTGTGGTTACATATATATATATATATATATATATATATATATATATATATATATATATATATATATATATATTTTTTTNTATATATTCTTTTATTCCATTTCAAATGTTTCCTCTTTCAGGGTCTCCTCTTCAGAAACCCACTGTCCCATACCCTCTCCCCTGCCTCTATGAGGGTACTCCCCCATCCATACACCTACTCCTGTCTTCTTGTACTGGCATTCTCCTACACTGGGGCATTGAACACCCTCAGGCCCAAGAGTCTCTCCTCAGACTGATGTCCAACAAGGCCATCTGCTGCTACATATGTGGTCAGCAGCATGAGTCCGGCCTGTTGACAATATAGCTCCATCCACGGAGCTCCAACCCCCCTTGGCTCTTCAGTCCCTGTCTAACTCATCCATTAGTGATCCCTGAGCTTAGTCCAATGGTTGGCTTGGAGTTTTTGTAGAATCCAAAATAAATTCAAGACCACTCAGCCCTTTCCCCATCTGAAGGGACTTTCCAAACTATACTTAGTAGGCCATGTGCAGAGCGAGATAAGGAAGCTGGCCGAATAAACAATGCTGAGAAAGAAAAAAAAAAAAGCAAAACAAAACAAACAAACAAACTAACTAACTAACTAACTAAAAACATAAGGGCAGGCAGAGTGAGAGACGAGGCCAAAGTTAGTCACCCTATGCTAACCAACCAATGCCTGAAAGGATTACTTGCTACACCAATAAGAATAAGCCAGCTAGCCCTGTTGCCTAAATCTGCCCCTTACAAGGTATAAAAAGTGTGTTCTTTGTTCATCCAGGGCCTCTCCTCTTGCCTGTGTGCTGAGGGGGTTCCCAATGTGTAGGATCAATACAAAAGAAAAAAAAAACAAAAAACAAAAAACACAAAAACTTCTTCCAGTTTATATCTATGTTGGTCTCTGTGGTCTTTGTGAGAGAGTCTTTTGGTGGATTCCAACATTTGGTGCATTGGCCAGGAAGATTCTCCTCATGGGGACCCAGACACCTTGCATCAGAGGACTGCTCGAGCAAGGTAAAGTGCGATCCCTGTCTGTCTATCTGTCTGTCTGTCTATCTGTCTGTCTTGTCCATGTCCTCTGTCTCTGTTTGTCATTTGTGAGGTGGTTTTTGTTCCAGGAGGACAATGACTGGTCTCAGGTTTGTAAGGCTGTTATGGTTGCGGGAGGGGACTGACCATTCTCAGTTTCTCAGGTTCTCGTGAGAGACCCATTTAGGTGGTTGTGGTGATAGGCAGATGTGCTGGGACATCACAGACCACGGAAAACTGGAAGATGCACCAGATTTCCTTTGGGGAGTTGGATCGGAGGCGGTCTATCTCTACCCAGTAGTAGCTAAGATTTAGCTACCGCCTGGTATGAACAGTATCAGGCTTCTGTGGAAATCGATTCTAGGATGCCCTCTGTTGATCTTGTTTTTCTTGGTCATTTTCT
Organism: Mus minutoides; assembly: GCA_902729485.2. NCBI lineage: Eukaryota > Metazoa > Chordata > Mammalia > Rodentia > Muridae > Mus > Mus minutoides. Next base: position 125,807 of record LR753573.1, on the reverse strand, counting down.
ATAATGTCACTGTGATGCTTTATCTGGACGGATGATGGGACAGACTACTTCTACCCTCTTGACTATTACCTTGACCACTGGATGGGCATAAAAGCTAGAGCACACAATTTTTCTGTTGAAGTTAAAAAGGGAAAGTGGCAGGCTGTGCCCTTTGGAGTGGCCCTCCTTCCTTTTAGATAAAATAAAAGAGGTTAAAGAGAAGATTTTCCTGGAAACGGGGGACACCCTGACCAGGTTCCTTATATTGTTGGCTGGGAAGATTTGTTCCTGTCACCCCCTTTGTGGGTTCACCCTTTTGTTTCACTTTCAGATCTTCTCCCACCACCCTATCCCCCTTTTTTTCTACAACCCCAGGGAACAGCCGGCAGCCGCTGTCCTTGGATTGCCTAGGTGGCAGACCATCAGCCCAGCTCACGGACCCAGAGCAGACAAGGGGCAGTCTCTGAGATGTCAGTGGCCCACCGCAGCAGGCTTTAAGCACCACGGGCATGAGACCCCAGGTGGCAGGTGCTATGCATCCACCTCTGCCACAAGTGCCTCCTTGGGCTGCACCATCAGCATTCCCATCCCCCTCATGCTCATCTCTGGGCTGTGCTGCAAGGGAGGCAGAGCGAGGCAGAGCAAGGCAGAGCTAGGCGCTTGCAGCCATGGTATTGAAGTGTGCCACAGCTGACAGGAGGAACACAGCAGGCTGCCAATGCTTGCTGGCCATGAGACCCCTCCATGCCCAACTGAGAGGAAAGGCTGAGAATTCTCTTAGAGGCTAATAATGTCCTGGGTGGGGATGAGAGGCCCTCTCAGCTGCCTATTGACATGGACACTGGGTTCATTGAAGGTAGGGAGCACCTGAAAATCTATCGCCAGCTTCTAATGGCTGGTTTCTGTGGGTCTGGGAACTGCTCCATCAATCTGACCAAGGTAAAAGAAAATTACAGAAATTAGAAGGAAAGACAGGACAAGTAGGTAAGAGAGTTGTGCAAGTTGATAAGAAAGGAAACAAAGAAGGAAGGAAGGAAGGAAGGAAGGAAGGAAGGAAGGAAGGAAGGAAGGAAGGTGCTGTTAAGAGAGCTAAGGAGTGAAAGACAAAGAGGATGAGGAAGACATATACAGATCAAAGTCTGGAAAGAAGATAGAAAGGTTAAACCCATAGAGAATCTAGGCAAGGATGTCTCAACGTTAAGGAAGAGCAAAGCTTCAGAAGACTCAGGAGAGCTGGATGATAGTGGCAAATGGAGAGATTAACAGTGAGGAGACGTGAAGGGGATTAGAGAGAGGTCTAAGATGGGAAATGCAGGCAAGAGAAAGGATTGCTATATAGAAATAGGAAGCATGATGGGCAGAAGGACAAAGCACAAGTGGTGAGACACACAGACAAACTGACAAAGACAGAGACCAGAGTCAGAATCAGAGATATACAGTGAGACAGAAGGATAAACCAGGGAAGAGGTGAACTCTGGGGGAGGATGGGTGACAGGATTGGGATGTGATAATTAGATAACATCCAAAGGAAGTAAAGACAAGGAGGGGGAACAAAGGGATGGAGAGATAGAGAGAGAAAACATTGTATGAGATCTAGATTACAGTCAGGAAAACAGGAGCAAAGAGAGGTAAATAACAAAGATTAGAGCCTGGCAAGATGGCACATGCCGATAATGCTAGCACTTGGGAATGATACACAGAAGTAACAGGAAACCAGGGAATTAAAAAAGGATAAGAGACAAGAGATACTTGCATAAAATACTGGCCACGGTGGCCAGGGAATCTAGAGAGCTTAGTAAGACAATATCAGGCAACAGCTGAGAGCCTTTGGCTGAAAAGCAATGTGTTCACTGTAAAGAAAAAGGACACTGACCAAGAGAATGCCTGAAGAAGGAGAAGAAGGACCCCCTCATGATCAAACCCTTCCAGAAGTTCATGGCTAAGAGTAAAGGGATAGCAAAAGGGGTAAAAAACAGTAGCTGGGTCCTTGGAAGATGCCGGTGGCCTAATTGTCAAAGAAGCAGCTGTTGCAGTGTTGGTCCCATATGACCCATTACCAGACTCTGTTGCTCTACACCAATAAAGTCACTTTTGCTCCCCTCCGCCCCCCCACAAGTCTGAACTCAGCTACCCTGTTCCCAGACCCAGACTTAGAGTCCCCTCCCATTACTGTCAGCAAGTTCTTGCCAAGGCTCATGGATGGTGGAAAGATCTGACAGACCAACCACTAGAGGGTGCAGATGTTACCTAGTTCACAGACAGGAGAAGCTATTTAAAAGAAGGGAAGAAACATGCTGGAGGAGCTGTGGTAGAAGGACACCAAGTTATCTGAACACAGGCTCTGCCAGAGGGCATGCCGGCCCAAACGGTAGAACGGATAACCCTCAGAATTAAGGAAAGGAAAAAGACTCAACATCTACATGGACAGCAGGAATGCCTTTGCCACAGCCCAGGTCCATGGGGCCATATATCAATAGAGGGGTCTATTGATGATGTCTGGAGGAAAATAAATTAAGAAAAAAGATGAAATACTGGCTCTTTGAGGGCCTCCACAACCCTACCAAGGTAAACTTCATCCACTGTCCTAGTCACCATAAGAAAGATACCATGATAGCAAGGGATAACAACTTGGCAGACTGAGAGGCACAAGCAGTTGCAGCCATGGCCCTGCCGGTGCTCCTGGCAACAGAGCCAAAAAAAAAAAAAAAAAAAAACCTGTCCCCTAGTTCACCTAGACAGCAGAGGACTTAGCCCTCATTTCCAAAGATTCCAGTCAACAGTTAAACAAAAATAAGAGGCTGTGGTACACCTCCAGGGGGAAAGAAAATCCTGCCACATAGACAAGCAGAGGCTATGATCAAACAGATGTACCAGTGGATTCACTTAGGGGTAAGCAAGCTCATCCAGACATTCTCCAAGACTAAGTGCCATGTACCAGGTTTAGAACACCTTGTGGAGCAGGGTGCACAGTGTGTGCCCTGCCAAAAAGTCAATGTCTGCCTGACTGTGGTGGATCCAGGGAAGAGGTACAGGGTAGACAGACCTGGCATCTACTGGGAGGTAAACTTTACTAATGTAAGACCTGGAAAATATGGATATAATACATTTTGGCTTTTGTGGATATGTTCTTGAGATGGGTAGAAGCTTTTCCCTGTAAAAATGAGACTTTTCAGATGGTTGTCAAGCTTATAGAAGAAAAATTTCCAAGGTTCAGAGTGCCAAAAACAATAGGGTCAGATAATGGCACTGCCTTTGTTGCCCAGGTAAGTCAGGGCTTGGTCAGTTATTTAGAGGTCAAATGGAAATTACATTGTGTGTACAGACCTCAAAGCTCAGGACAGGTAGAAAGGATGAATAGAACTCTAAATAAGACCTTGACAAAATTTACCATGGAGAGTGGCACTGACTGGGTGGTGCTCCTCCCCATTGCACTGTTTAGAACTAGAAATATTTCCTCTCAATTCAGCCTTACTCCCAGATAGTGACCCTTGACAAACCAACTACAGATACAACTAAAGTCAAAAGTTCACTTGATGAACCAATAATCTTTCCTAGGTTTACTTATAGGAATATGAGTGAGGGTTTAATTACAAGAGCAGGAATGGCTAAAGACAGCTGAATCATCATAGCCCACCCTAGCATGGGTGACAGTTCACACAACTGGGAACATAGGAACATGGAACACAGTGCAGAATTTGTAGGCAGTTCACCAGATTGGGCAGTGCCTTTTCCATGTGCCTCTTCAAAACAGATCAGCTTGTGTTTGCTAATTCCAGGCAGCTGGTCTGCTCTCAGAGAGTTTTCTTTGCAGCAAAGCTTGTCTTATAGTCTTGATATCCCAGCTATCTCCATCTGAGTGAAAGGATCCATGATTCACAAAAAAAGATACCCCTGACTAAAATAATATGCAACAGCAAAGACTGTTTATTCTAGAAAAAAACCTGCAGGCAAGGGTCTACCAAACATCAGGATGGAAGACAAAGGTTGGCTTTATATCCAAACACCTGGGTGCATTTGTGATTGGTTAATACTCTGGGGGATTTCAGGGACTTTAGCTGATAACTTCTCCTGTTTGGCTTCCTGTGAGGGGTGGTTTTTCCTGGATTTGACTGGTTTGGACTTTTTCCAGATCTGGGAAACAGAAAGTTAGGCCTAGTATCCCAAACTGCCAGTTTGTAGTCTGTCATAGAGTCAACCTAGCTCTGGCTAGCTCAGTCTTTCCATCCCCCACCCCAGATTTGTATGTGAATCAAATTATTGATTCTATTGATTTATTAGTTCATTTTCCCATGTTTCAACTCATCATCCAAAGGGTTGATTGGGACCTAAAAATCATAACTTACTGCTGGAAGTATTGACCTTATTCACTTACAATCTTAGCCTGTTACAGTGGTAATTGACATCATAGTTTTCTTTTCTTTTACTTTTTTCTTTTTACAGCTGAAATCTATTTAATAAAATAATTTAGCTATCTTAAAATAGTATCTTCTAGTATAACATCAAATCCATTTAAGCTTATCAAAGATATTTTTCTAGCAATTTATTTATTTTACTCACATTTGCTATTAGTTTTGGTCAAGGTACTTAACGTCTAATTGTATTTGTTTTTATTTTTAAAATTAATTTATTTATACTATTTATTATTTTTTCACAGTCCAGACTTTATCTCCCTCCTAGTCCACTCTCTACCTGTTCCACATCCTATATCTCCTCCTCCCTCCACCTTCTCCAAGAGGATGTCCCCCACCCCACCCCTACCTCCATAACAACAGACCTTCCCAGTCCCTGAGGCATAAAGTATCTTGAGGGTTAGGTGTATCTTCTCTGATTGAGTCCTCTCTTGTGTATGTTTCGGGGGGCTCATATCAGCTGGTGTATGCTGCCTGGTTGGTGGCTCAATGTCTGAGAGATCTCTAGGTACAGATTAGTTGAGATTGCTTGTCTTCCTATAGGTTCACCTTCCTCCTCAGCTTCTTCCAGCTTTCCCCTAATCAACCTCAGGGGTCACCAGTTTCTGTCTATTGTAAATATCTGTATATCACTCTCTCAGCTGCTTGTTGAGTCGTTGAAAGGGCAGTCATGATAGGGCCCCTATTTGTAAGCACCCCTTAGGATCAATAATAGTGTCAGGACTGTTTCCGGTGGGTGTTAGGACATTGTCTTGGAGGGCCCAAGATGGCTGAAATGCCAGTCAGAGGCCTTGGGGTATTGATAAGCATCTGATTAGGTAATTCAGATGAAAGATGGGGAACCATCATATTGATTGGAGTGGTTAATCATTAGCTTGAAGGTCTTTGAAGTTCTTAATGGGGTCCCTGGATGTCAGTCAAGTGAAAATCTGTTGGAGCAAATACAAAGTAGGGACAGAAGTTAAATTTTTTTTCTAGTAATTGGGGACAGTAGGAAAACACCAAGCATAAGAGAAAAATTCCACTCTCAAGAACAGGCTGGCAAAACCATCTGAAGTCCATCTGGTTTGTGGTATGTAGATCCAAATCTTAGGACTTCTTGATTCTTTGAAGCTGATGTGATATTTAGTTACAAGTAGATTTACATTAGTAGTTATCATTGCAGTGAAATCCTGATTTTAGAAAGAGCAGTTAATAGATGTGTATAAGACAACAGGAGTAGATTCATATTTTTGAGACCAGTAAAAGCTGTAGTTTTGAGTTAAAAACATAGAATATTTTTTTCTTCATGTCCAAAAGGGTAGATGCACAGATTCAGCAGTGGCGGTTTTTAATGTGATGAGAAACACCTTTACGTTTACCTTTACAACCCAAAGGAATTTAAAACCTTGAGCTTATGACTGAATTGTCAGCAACCAGTGCTGCATTTGATTTTCAAAACCTCATTGATGAATGTTAAAATTTTGGACTTTTGAAATACTAGCATAATAATAACATAAATGAGAGAAAGAAAAAAAAAAACATTTTTCCTTTTTCAGGAAATTTTCTGACACCTTTCAACTTGCACTTACATACCATGGACATAGTTATTCTATCATAGTTGGGGGAATTGGGGAGGTTAAGCATGACCAACAACAGTCCAGTATCAAATCTCGACAAGAGGAGTTAAATACCTGGGAAGAAGCTGCCAACAATTGCAGGGGTTCTGATCCAGGAGGTGAAGTGGTGTTTTGTTGGAGCAGGAGGTTAATGAGGTTGCCTCTTGGTGTAGAGGTAGGGATGAAAATAAATGTGGGTAAGGGCTGGGGATCTGACCTTGTTAGGACATTATTAGGTCCAATAGATACCCTTGGAATCTGTCTAACAATGAGTTGGACAGAGAAAAAGATTCCTCCAGTCTTTTACATCCTCTCAGTCCTAAACCTGACCCATTTCCTGTAGGTTTACGAGTTCCAAATCTGCTCTGCCTCAGGGCGTGGCTGTTTGGGGAGACAGAATGCAGGGAGTTTGACTGTGCTTGTCCTACACCAGACTGGGTATATGCTAGGCTGTAGGGAAGTGCTCTGGATAGAAAAGTTCAGTCTGAGATATGGGGCAGCCAGAGCTGGTTTGGGGGATCCACCAACCTGTGATAAATCTGGGGACCATCTGGTTCTCAGGCAATTGGACTTCCAGGTGGCCCTGGGAGCTGCTAAAGAGCTGAGAACAGAGTGTGGGCCTGAGAGTTGTGTCTAGCCCAAGCTGGGCTGGGAGGGAGAGCTCTACCTGGTCCCACAGTGAGAGTCCTTGGCATGATGACTACAGACATGGTAGAAGTCGTGGCTAGGAGTGCAGAGAGGCCTTCTACTGGAGATTATACAGTGTTTTTTTAGGTGATGGCCTTCTTCATGACTTCCCACTGTGCTGATCCAAAGAAAAGAGACAATCTATGGTTCTGAATTGTTTATTTCCATGGTTGAATGTGGATACATAAAACCATATCCCACTTCTCAGTGTGAGCCTGAGATTAAACACAGTTTGCAAGGAGGAAGGTCTGGGAAGGAAAGCTTATTGGATATGCCCTCAAGGACTCTAAGTACCTCATTAGCATGGAAATCTCTGTCTTGAGCCAAGAGGCCCACAGGTCACCACTCTTTTCCTGTTGTCTTGGTCTGAGATGTTAAGGATTCCTCATCTACATATGGAAGGGCTTGGACAGTTGCCTTTAAATGACTGATGGCCACAAATCTATGGGGAGCTGCAGCTAGTGACAGGGGCCTGGTGCCTAAGAGCAGGAAAAGATCCTACCATTGTTTCAGGGTTTCCAGGGCTTCAAACCCTTAGCTCAACTGAGGGTATCTGTCTTGTTCCACTGCCCCAGGGTATCTGTCTTGTTCCACTGCCCCACAAACTGTGGACTCTCTTCCTCTTTCTGTGACATTTAGTGTCAGGAAGCATCTTAGTTAGGGTTTAACTGCTGTAATCAGACACCATGACCAAGCCAAGTCTTATAAAGGACAACATTTAATCGGGGCTAGCTTACCAGTTTAGAGGTTCAGTTCATTGTCATCAAGGTGGACCATGGCAGCATCTAGGCAGGCATAATGATGACAGAGCTGAGAGTTCTACATCTTCATCTGAAGGCTGCTAGTGGAAGACTGACTTCCAGGCAGCTGGCATGAGGGTCTTTAATCCATTCCCACAGTGACATGCCTGTTCCAACAAGGCCACACCTCCTAATAGTGCCATTCCCTGGGCCAAGCATATTCCATTCCATTCCCCTGCCCACATAAGCCTGTTCAAACACATGAATCTATGGAGGCCATATCTAGCCATAGCAAGTTAAAAAAGACATTTACTCTAACTTCCAAAGTCCCTGTAGTCTATAGCAGTCTCAACAATGTTAAAATTCCAAAGTTCAAAGTCTCTCTGTGATCCATCAAGTCACTTAATTGTAATCCCCAAATCAAGACATGAAACCAGCTGGGCAAACTTCAAACTCTGTATCGCCATGTCTGATGTCAAAGTGGTCTTCAGATCTCAACTCCTTTCTTATCTTTGTTGACTGCAACAGACATCTTTTCCTAGCCTGGTTCCTCTCCCTGTTAGCAGCATTCCTCAGCAGATATGGCTCTGGCATCTCAAAAATCTTGGGGTCTCCAAGGCAACTTCAATGTTACAACTTCTTGTTTCAATGTCTGTGGTCCACACATGATCTCATTGGATCCATCCCATGACCTATGTCATTTCTCCAACTCTTTACTCTGTAGTACTTTAAGCTCTGGATGACCCACTCCACTGTTGCTGCTGTTCTTAGTGATCATCCCGTGGCACTGGAATCTCCAATTCACTGGGGTTTTCTGCTGCAAAGAAGTTTCACCAATAGCCTCTCATATGCTTTCTTCATGGTGCCAAACCTTAAAATCTTTGCATGACCCCTACAGTCCTGGTGCATAAATTCAAACTGAGGCTATACACTCAACAATAGCCTTTCATGGCCTCTCACAGAGCCACGCCTCAGTTGCTCTTCATGACCCCCTTCTTGCCTTCAAAACCAATACCACCTGGGTGAATCTTATACATTACCAAGTACAGCTGCAGAACATGGTGCAACCTTGGCTATCTGTGAAACACAGCTTCTTTGTGCTCTCAGAAAACAATTCCCAGATTTCTTCTCAGTGATGCTGGTCTCTTGTTAATCACCTCTAACTTCGTAGTTCCAGCTAGCCAGCATCAATTGTTCCAGTATTCTCTTCTATAATTTACTCTAAACCCAGAGACACATGGCTGAAGCTAGTGAGTTCTGCTGCTTGCAGAAGCTTTAACACAGCTCCTTTCTTCTATTATATTATCAATAGAACCTACTCCTTCATTGTCTCAACTTGGCTGTCCTGAATCTTGCTTTGTAACCAGACCTTGAACTTAGGAGATCTGCATGCCTGTCTCCTGACAATATAGGTGTGTACCTCCTTGCCTGAACTTGAGCTTTTCTTCACCTCAAACTTTTTATGTCCCAGGATGGCTTTCAACTCAGAGATCTGTTTGGCTTTATCTACTGGGATTAAATGTGTGTATCACTATGTCTGGATCTAAATTTAGGTTGGTAGGATCTTGCTGCAAAGTCCCATTTCTTTAATCTGTTAACTCCTAGAACACAGGATTCAGCTCAATTTTACTTCCTGGTGCCCCTTTAATACTTGAACCATATATTGTAAACTTTTCACTTCTAAGCTTGTTCAAAATGCTCTTTACATTAGCCTTAGGTAGACTTTTCAGACAAGGGCAAAAAGCAGCAACATTCTTCACCAAAATACCATAAAAATAGTCTTTATGCCACATCCTGCTCTTGGGCTTGGATTGCACAGTTCAAATTACTCTCAGCAACAAAGTCTTCCATGTTCCTACTAAGGTAGCACATTAAGCCCCATTTAAAGCATCCCATACCTTACCAAATCCAAAGTCCAAAAGTCCACATTCTTCCAAACAAAAGCATAGTGGGATGTATCATAGCAATACCCTAGTCCCTGGTACCAACTTCTTTCTTAGTTATGGTTCCTATTGGTGTGAAGAGACACCATGAACAAAGCAACTCTTATAAAGGACAACAGTTTATTCCTGCTGGCTTACAGGTTCAGAGGTTCAGTGCATTGTCATCAAGGTGGGAGCATGGCAGCACCTAGGCAGGCATGATGCATATTAAGTATTTTGTATCTGGCTTGTCTGAACAGCTGCTATAGGTTTCAATGATTCATGTGTAAAGCTTGGTAAATCTGATGAGTGGATTGTCTAGTGAACTCCACAGATATAATTGTGCAGCTCTCTGCAGACTGTAGTGATTTGTTTCACCTATAAATGCCTTGACCTTTGCCCTGATTCATTTTGTTCTCTGCGGTATATTCAGTGATGGCTGGGATCACTGTGAGGTGGTAAAGCTACCAGAGTGATGGTGGTGATGCTTGAGTAGTCTTTGTTGCTGTTTTATCAGCAAATCTGTTCCCTTGAGCTATTTCTGATGTTCCCTTTTGACGCAAAAGGCAATTCATTATGGCCACTTTGGAAGCCATAATGCCTCGAGCAAAGCAAGTATTTCTACCTTATTTTTGATGGCCTTAGATGACCAAGGCAGTAGATTATGGCCACTTTGAGAAGAAGCCATAATGCCTCCAGCACAGCAAGTATTTCTCCCTTATTTTTAATGGCTTTTCCTTCAGCAGTTAATCCTCTCTCTTGATATATGAATTCATGACAGCAAAGGCATATCTGCTGTCAGTATAAATGTTGACTATAGTCTGCTCTGCCAACTTCAAAACCTGAGTTAAAGCTGTAAACTTGGCTTTTTGGGCTGATGTTTCTGGTTTGAGAGTAGTTGTCCAAACAACAGGGCCCAAGTCTATCTGGTTCCATTCTGGATAAAGATGCTCCCATCTCTGAAGTAAATGTTACTTTCTATCTGGCCAGTCAAATACAGCCTGATGTTCTCATCATACCCTAAAATGATAGAGCAATCATAATGTATATCTGAGGACAGGTCAGGTAGTAGGATAGCTGGCTTTAAGGCAGATGATAGGTACATCTTTTGTGAAGGGAATTTAAAAGTAAAGCCTGGAAGTGAACCAGTCCAGCATTGGATATCCATCAGCCAGTTAGATTCTTCAGGGTCCCTGGAATAGCAAGAGTGGTAGTTAGTACAAGTTCCTGTCCCATAGTTATCTTGTCAGTGACCTTGACCAGTAGGGCAGTGGCAGCTATGATGCAGAGGCAGTCTGGCCATCCTTGGTCCACAAGGTACAGGTTCTTAGATAAATAAGCCATTAATCTCTTTCATGGGCCCAAATGTAGGGTGTGCACTTCTTTTGCTATCCCCTTTCTTTCATTCATATACAAGAGAAAATGTGAATATTCAGGAAGGCCAGAGCCAGTGCTTCCAGCAAGTCTTCTTAAAAATTTTTAAAGTCATGTCCATTTCAGGGGTCCATTCTTGTTTGACTTTCTGTTCTAGTGTGGCTTGACAGAGGGGCTGGGCTATTTTTATTAAATTCTGGCACCTAGAGTCTATAAAACCCAGAAAATCCCCCAAATTCATGTACTTGTCTTCAGGTAGCTAGGACCAGGATGCTGAGAATGGTCTGTTTACAGGTGTGTGATTTATATTGTTCCCCTTTAGGTATATATCCCAGGTTGGTGACCTCAAGTTGACAAAACTGGGCCTTCTTAGCAGACACTCAGTAGCCCAGCTGACTCTGCTCCTGTAGTAGGTCTTGTATGGCCTGTTATAGACTTCAAAAAGTCTTCCTTTGATATTTTCTGGGGCTTTCATTCTTCCCCTGCATCACCTGCCTTACCTTAGATTTATGGGCTATCTTGTAGCTTATCAAAGACCCCTCATCAAAATCTGGTCATAGATCTAGAACTTCTCCTAACCTCCACCAGTGTTATAATCTTTTAAGTTAAGCCAAGGGGAAGACTTCATCAATATCAGCCTGGACTTGGGTGGGCAGTCTATATGCTCCAGGAAGCAAATTCCAGGCAGTTCTCACAATTCTCTGTTTCCTCTGTACTGAAGAGGAGCTGGAACAGTCTACTAACAGTCATCACAGATAGGCTGGTGAGTTAGCATGACTGAATCTAAAAACCTTAAAGTCCTGAGGGTCTTCCTGAAAACAGGGGTTTTACAACTTCTAATGGTAACGATCATTACTAGAAAATGGTCCATATGCCTTGAACTGCCTCCTTTGTACATCTGGGGTTCCTGCAGCTAGGAAGGTTAAAGTCATGGTAGAGTTGGCCTTCTGGGCAGTGAAGTAGACCCCGAACAGAATCAGGAAAATCAGGGGAGTTACAGGCTGCTCCTTCCTCTGCCTGTGCTAGTTGAATTGGGCCAGTGGAGGGAAGAGCAGGAATATAAGGAGGTAGACTGAAATCCTCCTGGGGGGCAGAAAGTGGAAGCAAGGAGGGAGGATTAGGAGCTTTGAGGCCAATGACAAAGAGGCTTTCAGCCAAACAGGGTGTTTCTTTACAAGGTACTGCCATGTGACATCTGGTTGGGGTGGCCCTTAGCCTCATAGATGATAAGGTTCATCTTGGAGATTGTGAGGAAATGCAAAGTTCCATCCTCTTGTCATCCTACTTTCTAAGTGGCTTATACATTCCTGTGAAAGATGGTTAGTTTTCTGGAACAAACAACCAAACCTCAGTATTCTGCAGCTCCACAGAAGTCCTTAAAATGGTTCAGGAATGACCTTAGTAGTGTGCTCTGTGCCTGTCTCATCTTAGGAATGAAAGAAAAACTTGAACAAGACAAAAACCACAAACAGAATACAAACAGACACAGAATGATGTTCCTGGGGGGTAAAAAAAAAAAAATCCACAGACTGTTTCAAATGGGCTCCTTTGCTGGACATGTAAGGCCTACAGACCCACAGCTGATTCAGAAACTAGATGACAATTAGTAAATTTTCCGAAATGAGGTTCAGGAGCATCCTCTGTAGTACCTGGCTGTATCACAAAATACATGTGCACTTTGTGTCTCTTGGCCTCCTGATTAAGCCTGAAACAGAAGCAGAGACAGACAAGTTTATAGACACCTGAGCACCTGGACTTACCGACCCAAAGATAAAAATACTAAAACTAAAACAAAGCAAAAAACTTAATTTCAACGATTTGGGTCAAGGGTCTTTAGCATATCCCAGATGAGCCACCAACTGTAAGGATCTATGATTTGTGAAGAATGATATCCCAGATTTAAATGGTAAGCAACAGCAAAGACTGTTTATTCTGCAGAAAGTCTGCATGCAACAAGGGTCTACTATATATCAGGATGGAAGACAGAAGTGCCAACTTAGCAGAGTCAGGCCTGTTAGGGAAGGCCTGGGTGATTTTCACCTTTCTTTCCTTTGATTTATTGGCTCTATATCCAATAGGATGGGTGCTTTTGTGATTGTTTAAGACTCTGAGGTATTTGGTTGGCTTTTGCTGATGCTTGGCTCAAGCTAGGTGTGGGAGTCACCTTCTATAGCTCCTAATTGTGTGTGAGGCTGGCCCAGGCTAGGTGGTAGGGCAGCTTCATGATTGACCATCCATAAGTGTGGTTTGCCCTGGAAGTGACGGTTTTTTAGGTCTTTTTCAATTCTGAGAAAGAGATATAGGCTTAGTTAGCAGTCAGCCATGGAGTCAGTCTGGCTCTGGCTAACTTAGTCATCTCAGGAGAAGGACTCTTCAACTTGTTCAATAGGCCTAGTAAAGTTAATCAATTTCAGGGATTCCTCAAGCTTTTTACAGTTTAGGGGGTCAGTATGGGTATACACTTATGGCTAATAAGAAAACCACAATACCACTATATTAGTCACTTAGGAAGGAACATCACTGCTCATTATGTGTAGAGATAACATGGGAATAAACAAAATGTTTAGAAGACAGTATGGCAGGTGTATCACACATATTAAGTAAAACAATAGCAGCTGTCTCTCCATTGAGACCTATGACCTCCCCTGTCACACAGATTTCCATGCATTTATAATACCAAATGTGAGCTCCCTGAAGTAGATCTAGAAGACCCCTGTGTGGCAAACATTGATATGGCAGACCTTGCCCTTCCCCCATTCCCTCTTCCTTGTTAAACTGCTAGATTACTTAAAGATAGCCACCAAAGTCTAGTCCCTTATTTGGCCACTTCTTCTCCTTGAGGCTGAATACTAAGATCCAGCTGTCAAGTTATTGAAATCTAGCAATCAAAAGCCCCTTTTGGTCTACCTTAATTAACATGCCTAATTAACATTAAATACCTCCTCCTGTATTTTCCCCTCTAAGCAACATTTGTCTCCCCACTTTACACAGGCAAATATCCTCCAGGGCAAATGTCCCCATTCCCTTGGGCCTTTCCCATTATTTGTCATCTTCTATCTCTTGGTTCTGGTTTCAATATTGTTACAGATATGCATTCTTGTTTGATATATCTACTAGTACAATCTGTATACTGGGGATTATTTCCACTACTTTATCTGAGGATGCTCTGTAGCTTTAAAAGATACTGGTCTTAGGATAGCCTACATGGCATTGGTGATGGGGCACATAGATACCACACCTCATTATGGTAAGTATGCATAACACCTTTGTAGAGTTTTATTCTGTGCTACACCCAAAGAGCTTTGGCTAGGAGGCCTTCAATCCAGTCCTTTATTAGGCAATCTATTTTTATAGTCACTGAGAGAAACCAGTTATTTTTTTTAACAAATTGCAACACTATATACTTCCTAGAGTTACTTTTGTATTGCTGTGTGTAATGAATTTCTACTCTCTTCCATGACTGAGATTAAAACCCTATTGAAACTATTTGCTGAAGTTGCTGCTTCCATAGCCACAAGCAATAAACTTATGAACTCTCTGTGACTTCCAACAAGAGCAGACACTGGGATAATGGGACACATAGATATTTAACCTATGCTACAAGGACCTGCTCTGAAACATCTTGAGCCTTTCTGTCCCAATCTGAGAAGTTACACAGAGAACAGACAGCTCAGACAAGATGAGGATGAAAATCAGCCTAAGTATCCCAAGATTGCCTGCAGTTCCTTCACATTACAAGAAACGGCTGTTGTAGAATTTTTTTCAATACTATTATTGGGAAGTATATTTATCATACCAGGCCAATATGGAGCAAAAATCTTAAAGCTTTGCCTGGTCCTTGTAATTTGTGCGAACTGATCTTCCATCCTAATTCCTTTAGATTCAGCAGTATACTTATTTAATAGCTCTCCATATCTGCATAACACCCAGAGATCAGAATTATGTCTGTATATCCAAACATTTTTCCGGAGAATGGGCAGGACAAGGTAATATACTGAGCTACTATCATGTAACAAATAGTGAGGTTACAAAGATAATCTTGAAGCACCCTGAAAGTGGGTTTTATCTATGCTCATCAGGTATTAGGTGATCCCAGAAGTGGACAACTAAGAAGATAGTCAAACATAAGCAAGCTCTACTACAGCATGGATAGTTTACACGTATTTTCATCGTTTGCTTCCTCCACATATCATGGTTGGGAACAAAGCCAGCATAAGAGGCACTGAGTTATATAGCTCTCTGTAACCTTCACTCCCTCACTATAACTCATTATGTTTCCATACCCTGGAGCTCTTCCAAGAAGCCTCTCTACATTTCTCCATACCTGATAAATTCAGTGGGGCTGACTTACTCTGCTCTGACCTACTCAGGGCCAAAGGTGAATGTGGCACTAATTTCCCCTGCTGCACTCCCCCTTGATCCCTGGATCAGAGTGGCTACAGGTTGGTATCATGTATATAGCTCTTGCTGTAGCCCCTACATTCACCATACCTATCTGTTAAGGGAATTCCTGACTTGGTAAACCATCTCCACCCCTAGTATGACCCTTTGCTGGAGTGAAATGTACCTTCTCTATTCTGGGGGAATAATTATTCCTGAGACAAGCTTGATCATCTTTACTTGTATTTTTTTTTTTTATTATGACTGCCTTCCTGATAAATTCTCATGAGGCTTTGAAGCCTTCCAGACCACATTAGCACACCAATGGGTTGCTATCATTTTTCCCCCCTTAGGAACTAAAAGTTGACACCAATCTAGCTACATTTGTTTTCTTGCAATGCAGAGAGTAATCTTCCTCATCTTTACCCTTTTACTATCTTCTCTAACCTGCTTTCTAACTATATGCTCTCATTACATCATGGCCTAAGTCACTGAGATCTGCCAAACCTTTCCTACTTTACAAAGAAAGACCTTACCCCATCAGTGGACTCAGCAATTCCACTAAAGAACCATATCAGCCTTGAGTTCCCTGTTGGATGTATTTTCTTTAACTCCTTTCTGAACAATTCTCTCTGGACCAGTGAACTGGCACTCACACTGAGCGTCTCTTACTCCTAATTCCTTAAATAGCATCTATCCCTCTTTTACTATCTTCAAGCTCCTGATATTAATGGAGACTTCAGGTGGAGATAACCAAGTTTTTCCAGTGGCTTTGATAAGACTGTCAAGCACTGATTTCCTCAAACTTACTCAGTTTATTCAGCCTTTGCCTTAAGGAGGGATGGAAAGTTAAATCACTCAGTTTTCCTCTCTACTGAAGTCAGACTGATCCAATACATTCTCATATCCCATGGCTTACAAGCTATGATGAGACAGCTATTTCATTGTTTGTTTAAAAGTTATTGTAAATCCAACAGCACAGGCACTGAATTTCCTGTGGTTACTGTAGTTTCTAACACTGGACCATTGTTAATGCTACATATCTGCTTGCTGATTTATAGATTTTTTTCCTTTTTACTTGTTTTCTATGGAGGAGTGTACCTTCAAGGTAACTTCTATTGCTTTTACCATGTTCTTCTCCTCACTGCAGGAACTCAGGCCATTGAGCATTGACGCCATGTCTCTGGCAAGCTTTGCTCTTCTCTTCTGTATCTTACATCTTGAAAAAAATATTCCTAAAACTAGATGCCAAGATCAATTTCCTTATATGTCCACTTCCTCTCTTGAGCCTGAATGCCAAGTTCAGTAATCAAAGCATGAAGTCAAACAGTCAAAAGCCCTCATCAATTCACTTACTTAATATGCCCAATTAAAATTAAACACTTCATCCTAACACATGGGGTTCACTTTGTACCTTTATAATATAAACTGCCATTTTCCTATGTGAGACATCTATGTGCTTGCTATCTAGAGGCAGTCCTTTGTCCTTTAAACAAATATCTCTGCCTTCTCTCCCTTGTTCACTTCTGCTTATTCCTTGTCCTCTATCTCCTGCCTTTTGTCTGTTCCTTGCTGCACTCTGTCGTTCTGGGCCAAATAAATTTCCATTGTGATGAGAACATGGTATTAGGGGTCCTGAGCTGATACTGATCATTTATTCTCACTTTCTGGATCTTTCCATGGATTCCAAGAATGGCTATTGAGCATATATTTAATTTGTACTTTCTTTTAATTCTTCTCCCAAGCCCCGACAATCCTTTAGAAGCAGCAAGCCAACACCTCCATCTCATTGTCACAAGCATCTAATGAGCTTGCCAAATCAGAGGGTAACCCAGATAATCCAAGCCATCAATCCTTTATTGTTGTAAGAATCTCCCTTTCTTGTAATTCCCTCTTTACACAAACAAATCCTGCTTAGCAGCCTTCTCAGCTGCAAACATATTTCTAACTACACAAAATAGAAGCCAGTCAATTTCTGACACTGCTTTTGGGCAATCTCAACTCCCTTGCAATAATTTTAAAGACTGCAAAAGCAAAACTTTCTCTAAACCTTTAATTTTTATGAGATCTTCATATTCATGTGGTGGACCACATTCATCAAGCAGACTTTCCATGACATACTGTTTAGATGATTAGAGCTGGACTGTCCTGGGATTCCTTCCACAGAAACTTCTAATCTTGGTGGCTCAGATATGCTGGTATGTCTCACTTCCCACAGCAAAACCCATGCAACCACTGTCATAGCACAAATACATACTAAGACAGACCATACAGTTAAGAAAAATAGTTTTGGAATTTCCTCTGTGGTTGCTTCTGGCTCAGACCTCTCAGCCTCAGTTACATGCCTCAATGTACTAGGACTTTGTAGTCAATACTCTCCAACTAAAAATTACTTCTTCTTGGTCCCTATTCAAATGTAAATTCCGCTGTGTGACAAAACTTTTCTTTGAGAGAAACAGCATGTCTCCTCATCCCAAATAGAGAGCCTACTACAAAGTATGGATATAGCCAAAGTATCAATTGGTGAACCGATGAGTTGTAAAGGGATTACTAAGGAGTATGGGTGAGAGGTTATTTACAGGAGCTCATCTGACACTAAGACACTAAGATGTAACTAAAGTACACCTATCCTGAGTAATAGGCAGCAAACCTAGGAAGGTGGAGCACACTGCACAGTCTACAGGAAGCGCAACAGGTTGGAAGGCCTCCTTTCCATGTGACTCTCATCTAAATTTCTTCCAGGCTTTCAGCTTTTTCCCCCTTCTTTTAGGCAGCTGTTCTATTTCAAGTCTTTCTTGCAGCTCAGCTTCTTCCATGTGTGGAAGGGAATCACCTTTATTTGCTTATTCTCACAAGGATGGGTCCTAATGAATCTGGGCAGTTTCCTGGACTTCTTGCATCTATTTGGACTTGTTTATCTTCCTGCTTACGGAACTTCCTGCATGATGGAAAGTTTTAATCTCTGAGGAAAATTTGTACGCAACAGAAGGTGTCAGTCAGTGGAGATGAACAATGACAAGATGAGCCAAACAAATTAAAGTAGTCAAAAATAAAATATCCTGTTGAGAGAAATAAACTGTTTACCAACCCATACAATATACATATTTAATATGTCATTACATCAAAATATTAAGATAAAAAAGACACAAAAATATAGGAAAGAGGATTCAATTATATAATCTTCAAAAGTTGGTCTGATATATAATTCTCAGAATGAGAGAAGAGATGCCAATTGTTAGCTAGAAAGATGTGTTCTTATAGTACTGGTAGCATATGAGTTAATACCCTAAGCCATATTTACATGTCTATTAATATTTTCATTTTGTGTTCAGTCCTGCATTCAAATATGTACACAATTTAGCAATTTATATGCATGCATATCCAATCTAAATAAATATATTATATGATTTATTTGTATTAGATGATACAAGTTGTGAATATTTCTGAAAATTCTGTTTTAGATTAACCCCATTTTCCTACTCTCTTCTTATTTGATGTTCCTTTATGTTTTTGAAAAAAACACTTATAGCATTCTGCTTAATGGATAATTTCACTCTTTTTCTCTACAATACTGAATCAATTCTGCATGGTGAAACCTTGCATTTCTATTTTTGTGTACATGTACTTGAAACCATTCCATGTAAATTAGTGTATCAAAACCATGTATTTTGGATATATAAACCAACAAAGTGGTATAAAAGTAATTTCAGTTTCTGTACACTGAAACAAAATTTAATAAATGAAGAACAAAAAGAGAGTGCCAATAGTGAAGTACTTCATAGAATGAAAAGAATCAAAGATTGGGAAGGATTTTTTTGTTCTGGCTGATATCAAGAAATGCATACTTCTTTGCTTGTGTATTGCAAAGACAGACCATATTTCTCTTTCCTGTCTTGTAAGTTGAAGGGTAAAAACGCCAAGAAGCTTTACACAAAAAAGAACAAGCATGCAGCCAAAAAGGATGGCAGTGTTGATACTGCAGGTAGTGTCCTGGGAGGCCTAATAAAGCCAAAAAGGGTGACTGGATGTTTAAAAAGCCCAAGGAAAAGCCCACATTGTAGCCAAAACCCTGACCTGGTTAGAGGAATTGGCAGATACTATGTATTCCAGAAAAGCCTTGTACAAAAGGGAATAGTTAGCTGCAAATCCAAGTTGGAAAAGAATAAGAAAAAGGAGAAGGTCCTCACTACTGTCGTAAAACCAGTTGGTGGCATCAAGAATGGTGGTACCCAGATGGTAAAGCTTCAAAAAATGCCTAGGCATTATCCTACTGAAGATGTGCCCCAGAAGCTGCTAAGCCATGGCAAAAACCCTTGGGTTAGTATGAGAGAGGGCTTTGTGACATTATAACTCCTGGGACACTACTGATCATCTTCACCTGGTGCTACAGGGGCAAGACAGTAGTTTTTCTGAAGCAGCTGGGCAGTGGTTTGATACTTGAGACTGTATCTCTTGCCATCAACCAAGTTCCTCAGGGCAGAACACACCAGATATTTGTCATTGCCACCTCTACAAAAGTTGATATCAGGAGGTTGAAAATCCCCAAACACTTCAAGAAGTACCTTGAACAAGCCGAGGCACCAGGATGGTAATATCTTTAACCTGGAGGAGAAATAATGAGATTACAGAGCAGCACAAGGCTGATCAAAGAATACTGTGAGATGGAAGATTTTAAGTTCTAGGGCTACCCAAATCTCAGTTCTTTTGAAAAATAGGATGTATCCTCACAAACTGATTATTCTAAATTAGTAACAACTTAATTAAACAACTTCATAAGTTCAAACAAAACAAAACAAAACAACAGAGAAAAATAAAGGAAAAAAATGGACTTCTTTTATTATCCTAGTGAAAGTACAATAGAAAATGTCTTTATTGTGGTCACATTTTCTAATATTTAAATTTCATGAATAGCAACCATAATTGCTCTAATTGTTTCGGGACTTCTGGGTCTTCTTTTCTCTCTTTCCCCTCCCTCTTTGCATTATTTCTAGCTGTCTAAATGAGTTAGAGATATTTGATGGAATCCAAGGTAAGAGACCCATATTTAATCTCTGAAAATATTCTCAAAAGTGATGTGATTAATTAGCTTTCCAAAGTAATATCCAGTGCAGAGCAATATCAACCGTTTTTACCCTGAAATAGAAATAACATTGTTATATCTGATACATGGCAATTTCCATTCTTGCTTGGGCCTGAAAACATGACCATACATTTTCTAATTTAGTCCTCTAGGAAATGATTATTTCACTATTTATTTATCAAATGTCCCTGATAAGACTTAGACACTTGTTAGAGTTATTATTATTTTGATGTTTCAATATATATGTTTATCTTGTTCTTTTGTCTATAAAGAAGCAATTCAATTTCTTAGGATATTCTTCCTCAAGAATTCTTTAGGAATCTGTACCGCTGTACACATTTATTTCATAATAGATTCCTAAATATTTGTAATAATTTGTAAACCATCCTACTTAGATATATTTTCAGGATAATATGAATTACTACCAAGATTTATTCATAAATTACTAACTATATGCACAATAAAACAAGCCTTAAAATATTGTATTTAAGAATAGAAAAGGTAAGGAAAGAAACACCTGATGATAATCATACAATATTTCAAACTCTAATACATGGTAAATAACTGAATGTTATATAAATATGCATTTCAACTTAGGATGCTCAAATAAAAACTCTACTACCTTCATCATATTTACCTCTGTGCTAGAGGAGAAAGAAGATATATCACATAACAATGTGGTGAATGGTGATGATGATGATGATGAAGACGATGAATATATATACATATATATTCATATATATATATATATATATATATATATATATATATATATTCACTTAAGTTCTTTCACCTCAATAACTTGGAATGATCATAAATCACTTCCTTACATTTTTAAATGTGGAAATAATTTTGAAAGCAAAAACCCAACAGGAAATCTGAGCAAACAAGATTTATTTTAAAATACCATAGTAATCACAGAAATGAAAGCTAAGCAACAATAAGATCCTGCATCAAGTCTATCATATTAGCCAAAATGAGAAATCCAAGTAATTACCACATCAAGAATTTAGGAAGTAAGACAGCATGAGTCTTCCTGCATAGCGAAGGAAATAGGAATTTAAAGTGCCACTTATGAAGGCATCTAAAGTAGTTTGGGAAATTAAATGTGCATAACTTATGGCAAGCAAACACTCCCCTAAGTGTATATATCCTGAAAATTTATTCCATACTTTCATATTGGACTTTTGTATATATTATAGATTCCTACAAGCAGGAAGCAAATTGGCCAAGTGCATATTGAAGTAAATAAGTAGGAGTTGGGAAATAATGACAGCCACTTACTAAAGACTTGCCATCTTTCAAAGTTATATCAGATGATGCCTAAATTCTTAAGATGAACCTATCTGTCTTATCTGTTTTCCCAATGTTCTGTGATAAGTAGGAGTTAGGTTGGATACTCAAGAGTTAATGCAGCACATATCTGAAGGTGGGGAGCAATCAAAATTCCTTCTGCTTCAACAATCCCAGTCTGTTCTTTTCTATAATTTCCAATTGTGTGGGTGAGGCCCAGCCATTCTATAGAAGACAAGCTGCTTTATTCAGTCTACTGGGTTGAATGTTAATTGCATATTTAAAATATTTAACAGCAAAATCAATGCTTCTGTTTGACTAAAATCTGAGTACTCTGTCATAGCTAAAGTGACATATAGAATTAAGCATCAGAGAGATGTCAAGGGAAAAATATTTGTGTTGTAATCCTGAAGCAATTCAAAGCCATGATTCTGTATAGCTTTTTTTAAAGCTACCCATTTTGAAACAACGTACATACAATTATTAAAATGCAAACACATACATTAGTTCCATTTTTAGTAAAAGAAGAAAAGCAGTCAGTAACTAGAACTTTAGGCCCAAAATTAATGTGTCAAAATGAATTATCCTGAACCTCACATAGCCATGAAATCAGAAAATACATAGTATAATGAAGACAAAACAATAGTGGTGACAATGTTTGTGGAATATTTTAATCTGGTATTTAGTAGAAAGGTAAAAATAAAATTGATTAGGTTATTCCTTTAGCTGGAAGGCCATCATAGCATCAACTCTTCTCTTGATTATTGTGCCTTCATTGGCCTCTTTGTCCCATGTGTCATCTTGCATTCATCATCTCTCATCTTTTTTGCCCACTTCACACTATTCTCATTGATAAAAAGTGATTTCTGAAATTCTATATCAAATAAGAACTTCCCTGGTAATTCCCATCCATTCTAACTTTAATATGAAATTTGACCTCTGATTTTGTCTTTGCTCAGAGTAGCTCATTAAATATCTGAGTTGCCATGTTTAAGGTGGTCTAGTAGAGCCATTTATATCATACATGCTCACAATGAAAGTTTTGTGTCATAAATATAAGTGACTTTAAATCTCAGATGATTCAAGTCAAAAAGTAAATACTCAATGATTTATCAAATCCTAATAACAAATGTCATTTGCTTTGGTCACTAAATCTTCAGGATGGAATGAGAGAAAAAAATTTAAAAAAAAGAACAAAGAAACAAACAAAAAACAGAAAAGATCTGAGTAATTCATAGGAACCTTTCAAAGTGATAGCAAACTGAATTATGTCTACTTTGACTTATTTCTAATTTGTTTGCCCCCCAGATTCAATTGTATTTTATTTCTTGATTACCTGTAATTGGAAGACTGAGAGAAAAACATAGAAAGAGAAAAACACAAGGTTTGGGGTAAGTTGAGTTGGTTATACAGCAACAAATAGCCTTGAAATACATACAAGTAACAAGTATATTGTATTCATGTATTTAGGACTATATATATGTGTGTGTGTGTGTGTGTGTGTGTGTGTGTGTGTGTGTGTGTGTGTGTGTGTGTGTGAGTTTTCAAAAAAGAGGCCAGGAGTTTAAAAGAGAGTGAGGAGAGATATATAGGAGCAATTTCTGGAGAAAGGTAGGAAGTAGAATAATATATGATTGTAATATAGCTCAAAATTATTAAAATATAAAAGAATAAAAATAATGATTTTCACTTTAGAAAATTAAGTGTATTTTTAGAAACATATTTTAATTTTCTTTTTTTCTTTTTAATTGTTGTAACATTTGTTTTCTTACTATGTCTTATATTTGGTTTGAAAAATTTTCAGTTGTGCTCCTAATCACTCACATTCTTAAAGAGCTTGTTTACCATTTCTAGGTAATTACACAAAAAAGCATAGAAATGTGAGACTCTTGTTCTTTTAAGCCTCTTCTTCATGATACAACTTACACAAGGACATGTTAGAAGTTACAAGAATCCTAACTTAATCAATAATTTTCAGGTTTTTATTAATTGTTATTTACTTTATATCCCAAGCTCAGTTTCTCCTTCCTCCTCTCCTCTCAGTTCCTCTCTTTTATGTCCCCTCCTTTCCCACTATCTAATCCTCTTTAGATCCCATGGAAAGAAATTCACCATGGCGAATAAAGTTGTAGCAAGACTCAGTTCATCTTCTTCTATTCTTGGTCCTTGAAAACCACATAATATGTATGGAATCCAGTCTACCACCTTTCAGATCTAGAACATAAAATTTGATCTTGTGTAAAAGTAGGTCCATGCTACCTGTTTAAAAAGGGGAGCTGAAGAAATAAAATGAAATTTATATGGTATAAAATGAAGCTAAATAAACACATGTATTTATTTATTATATTTGTTTATTAAATGTATTTACATATTATTTATTAAATATATATTTGTCTTCCTTTTACTAAAGATTGATTTTATTGATATAATATTGAAAGGGTCCACAGTGAAATACCACAAGTCATTCTTTCACTTCCTATAAAATGTCATAATCCTGCTTCTCACAATGCTTGTGGGAAATTCAATTTATTGTCATATATAATATTTGAAGTTTCTTTTACTTAATGTAGATTGATGATATGATAAAATAGCTTAATAATTGCATTTACTGCCTTCTAAACTGTGTTCTATAATGGTAAAATCTGCATCTACTTTGCATATACAATTTTTCCATCTACTATCATAGAGTGTAGCTGAGTTGTGATATGCATGTGTTAAATGATTAAATACAGATCCCAGAGCTTGCACTGCAGAGAACTAAGCTTTCACAGGGAAAGATAAAAGTAAGAAATGTAACATAGCTTTAGCCAAAGTACATAGAGTTGAACTTTGAATTCCAGAGAAGATTTCCTGTGGAATTTAAGCCATGGATAAAGTATTCAATAACGAGGAAGATTTACTGAGGAAATCAAAGTTTGAAGATTTTTAGCAGACTGGAGACTGGATACAGGTGATGGCATTCATTACATGAAGGCAGGGCGTAGGAGCCTGACTGACTTATAAGCTTTAGTAATCTGCTGAAATAGTTTAAGTAGATAAGAGACTCATTTATCTACTCAAGAGTCAAAATTAAAGCTAATAGAGTCTCTGGATTTAGTTCAGAATTCATATTTAAAAATAAATAGAAAATGTTCTTGTTTAATTTTCTAGATGTTAGAGTACAAAGAAAAAGAGCTTTATACAGTAGATAGGATACAATAGGCCTAAACTAGAAAATATTATCATTTGTGTGATATATTATAAATGAGATTTTGGTAACTAGGTGAACTATGCTAGACAGACAAAAAAAAAGTATCTACATTTCCATGCACAATTGTTTACCATTTAATTAGCTATAATTATTTCCTAGGGGGAAATACTTTATAAAAACAAATAATTTACCAGGTTTCTCTACCAATATGATGTAAACTTTTTAATGACCTCAGGATTTCCATTATCATTTATTGACCCACCTTATCTTGCTTAGTTCAGTTCCATTTGCCAGGACTCTGTGGAAAGAAACTCAGCAAGAAAATTCTGTCGGTGTGCTGTGGCTTTTTTTTTTTTTTTTTTTTTTTTTTTTTTTTTTTTTTTTTTTTTTTTTTTTTTTTTTTTTTTTTTTTTTTTTTTTTTTTTTTTTTTTTTTTTTTTTTTTTTTTTTTTTTTTTTTTTTTTTTTTTTTCTTTTCCTACTTCTGAGGACTTACCCTGATTGGCAAAGTGAGAGTCACATGAAGTTTTGCTAAGTCAGACTTACATGTTGAGGCAAGACACATGGTGAGGCAGGACCAGTGGAGGACATGAGATGTTTGGAGGAATGTAAATAGACCCCCAACAGACAGTGGAGGAGTCTGATGTTGGCTTGCTTGCATAACTAAATGCTGTGTTCATTAATCTTCACTTCTCTGAGAGAGGCACCGCCAGAACTATTCTTGGCATTCCTGGCCAGGTTACGTCTTCTGACTTGGACTGAAGCTGAGGCCTATCTCTGCTAGAGTGCTATTGCTGCTGATTTGTTTGCTATCCTGACTCTACTGGACTGCACTGCTGGACTGCTCATAATAAGCTAGAAAATAGAAGAAATGAAGGCAATCCACCTCATGATACTTTTATGTTGATCTTTCTATTATATATAAAAATTGATTAATTAATATGCATTTTCATAATGATTAAATAGCACCACTAGATGACTCTGTATCAAATCCTTCTTCTGATTGTCACTTGATTAATCCCTCTTAAATTATATTTCTATTAATTATTTAGTTATATAAGTTCAGAGAATTTCATGCATCCTTTTGTCAAATTTCAAAGTCATCAGTCTATCTAATTAATGCGCATTTGAACCACTGAGGACCTTTTTATTATCATTTTTATTTAACACATACTAAGACTACATAATTTTTAAAAATTCTTTGTGATATTTTAGAACTTGTATCTAATGTATATGTTTCGACTAAAATACCTGCCCAGTCATTGCTTCAGTTGATTTGAGGATTGTTTTTATCAGGAAATATCTTCTGTTTGCTTAGTTTAATTTCTAACTGAGTTTACTAATCTTTAAATCATATGTTTCATTCCTGTTACCTTGGTAATGAGGAACTTGTGTTCCTGGTAACATTTTAAACTGTCTGAATAAAAGGAAATATGGAATTTAGTATAAAAATGCTCTAAGTGCTACACAGAGTTTGGAGACTATATGAGAAAATTTTGTTCTAAATATCCTAATCATCATTCTAAGTGAGTTAACTATAACAGAAAAAAAGTGTTACAACATAGCTCAGAAACCCAAGATTCTTTTTTATTTTTCTTGTTGATTGGATAAGTTACCTAAACAAAACTAACTTGGACCTGTGTGTTTTGGCTCACAGAGTGATGTCTCAGACCATCACATTTGGTAGGAAGAAGTTTATGAGAGCTGGTTACATTTCATGTATAGCCAGAAAGTAGAGAGCAATGAAGTTCCAAACACAGTGAAGAAAATTCTTCATAGTTAACCACAGAGGATAACCTAATGAAGAAAAATATTTGCTACTTCATCAGTTACTAAAACAAAATTATTTTTTGGTGATCACCTCTTATTTGCCTTTAGGATTTTAAAAACATTTGACAAATTACCTTGGAAAATTTGGGAATTTTTGTCAGTTGCTGATAAAAGTAACCTTGTCTGAATACAGTCACGATGCAACTAGTGAGAAGGCCTTAGCCAATAATTTCTCAAACAAATCTATATAAAAGGTAGAACAAATGAAAGCTGGAACCAAGTAGGATAATTTACAAGGCAATGAACCTCAGCTCAAAGGTAGTGGCTACAGAAATTTCTAAGCTGTCACTGTGTACATGGCTATAAAAGATGATACCTATAATTCAAAGATTATAGTGACATCAGGAACACTATTTTTTTGGATAAGGATGTAATTCCAATATTTCAAGAAATATTGTTCTTCCAAAGTATTATATTTCAGGTACACTATATAAAATGTTGAGAAACAGAAGTATTGGCAAAATGTTTCAACAAAAGATGCATTAACTGAGACATATGTATCACTTAAGAGTGAGGCCAAGATAAAAGGAAGGTAGACATTAGAAATTCCTGGAGACCACCATGAGGGAGTAGGATGATTTCTTGTTTTACTTGAAAGACTAATAAATTTATGAAGGCTCTGGGCAGTTTAAGGGATTATTTGTACAAAGAGAAGAATACTATAAGCTATTTTTCTATTGTTTAATGTTTTGTTTATGTTTTATTAAACAACACTTTGGAAGACAGTTTCCTCAGGCATTTCATTAATGAGTACTAATTTTATTAAATAAATCCCTTCAAATAATTTGAAGAACAATTATAAATTAAAATATCTAATAGAATTGTGAATGCATTTTCATGTTGTCTAAAAAAATATTGGGAGGCTTGTATCTGAAAAAAAAAAGGGCTTTAGGCAGCATGTTAAAGATGGCGACAAAGAAAAGGTGCGAAAAACACATCTGTAATGTCATGCAGCTGCACACTGCTACCATACATCATTCTCCTCTGGGTTTCTAGAAGTGTAAGGCTAAAGACAAGTAGTGTATTTTCCTAGAGAAAATCTCCATATATTAAATTCTATTTCCTGAGTAGTAGGAATTCAATATGCCAAGTACCAGCCTCAGCTTGAGATAAAGTCTTATGGACAAGGTGTTATGGAATTGTAGAAGAATTGACTGGACATCAATCATGGGGTGTAAGCTGACAGCTTTGTAGTCTGCTCAAGATACCTCTCTAGATAGCTCTTGAGGTAACTCTTGGGTTTTCCACGCCAAAATCAGAAAACCTGCTAGACAAATTCTAAAAGAGGTATAACCATTTTCTGGATAGTTCTTGGGTTTTCCGATGAAGTTAGAAACATCCTAAAAAATATTCTAAAGGAACTGTGATTGCTCTCTAGGTAGCTCTCTCTGGGTATGTTTCTCTAGGTGTCTCTCCCATGAAGACCAAAGCCCAGTTTTTATTTACATGTCAATTCAATCATTTAACCCAGATTCTGTTTTTGATTATACCATAAATCAGCATTTTATGACCTTAGCCAATTGAGTCTTAGAAAAGGAAAGCAAGTGCATTTATATATTATTATTATTATTATTATTATTGTTGTTGTTGTTGTTGTTGTTGTTGTTGTTGTTATTGTTATTATTATAATTATGTGTGGGGCAGTGAGCTGTGCACAGAAAGCCTTGTCCCAGGGCGAGCACAGGCCCTGAACCCCAGTGAACCAGTAGATGATGACTTTCCCTACAAGGGACAGCAAGTATTTGGCCACACCCCCTGGGCCCCTGGCTCCTGTCACAGCTATAGCCTCCCATAGACAGCCTCCCTACCTCCCCTACCCCACAGAGAAGTGTGTGGCTATCAGTCACATAGGCAATACCCCAGGCTCCTGGTGTTCTTTCTGGACTCCACATGCACAGTTACCTGGCAATAGCCAGGTAGACCTAGCCCACTATAAAAGGAGCTGCTTTCCCACTCCTCTCTCTCTTGCTTTCTCTCTCTTATCCTGTTGTCTCTCTTACTCTTGCTTCCTGCTTGGCCCTTCTCTTCCCATTCCCTCCTCCCCCCTCTCTCTATGTGGTCATGGTTGGTCTCTCCTTCTCTACTCTTCTCCCTCTCTCAGCCTTTCTGCAATAAGTGCCTTTAAACTATGGACTACTTCTTCTCATTGGGATCCATCATGCTGGAGCAATGGAGCTGGGCTTCCCCTAAGGAACTGCACATCCAACCTCTTTCTGGAAGCCTCTCGGTGTGCCCAGATGGTCTCCACCGACCGAAACTGCCCATCCTGACCAAGAAATGGACTTTCTTCCCTGTGGGACCAAGCCATAGGTCCCTACTCCCTGCCCTTTTCCCTTCAGCACAGGTCAGAGTACGTCCATGGGCCTACACTCCATTCTTAGGTCTTCTGTGGCATTCAGCAGCATCTGCTGTGCCCAAGATATAAGGATGCAATATGAATTGCATGAGGGTCTTCAACAACCTGAAAGAACAGAGGCAAATGCCCTAATTAGTCAGTAAAGGGAAGTAAAGTGCCTGTATCCCAAAGTGCTTGCTGACAGGAGCCTGATATAACTGTCTCTTCAGAGGCTCTGCCAGAGCATGACAAATACATAGTCAGATGCTTGCAGCAAACCACTGAACTAAACACGTGGTCCCCAATAGAGGAGTTAGAGAAAGGATTAAAAGGTGCTGAAGAGGTTTGCAACCCCATAGGAAGAACAATTATATCAATCAACCTGACCCCCTACCTCGAAAGCTCCTAGAAACTAGTCCACCAATGGAAGAGTACATGTGGAGGGATGCATGGTTCCAGCCACATAAGTAGAAGAGGACTGCCTTGTTGGACATCAATGGGAAGGGAGGACCTTGGTCCTGTGAAGGCTCAATGCCCCAGGGTAGGGTATTGCCAGGGTGGGAAGGAGGGAGTTTGTGGGTAGGTGGGGGAATACCCTCATAGAAGCAGTGGGAGGGGAGATTGGATCAGTGTTTTCGGGGGGGGGGGCGGGAACCAGGAAAAGAGATAACATTTAAAATGTAAATTAAGGATATTAGGGTACACACACACACACACACACACACACACACACACACACACAAGCTTACAGCTCAACCCCCTCCCCCTTTCCCAACTGGGGAAATGTCAGGCTAGCCTGAAAAGAGACCTGGTATATTTATAAAAGAACAAAACTATACCAAAGCCAAAGTTTCCCAGAATATATATTCCCAGATGAACAACCAATGAGAGGGAACTTCCAGAGAGGTAGTGTGGTAGACAGTTTTAAGAAATTTAAAAGCAGAACACAGAAACTGGGGCTTCTCCCAAGGGCAGAGCACAGTAAGGGTAGAGCAGAAGGAACCAGGCTCCAGGTTATACATAGACTAGATAGAGTTGTTTTAAGGGTGGATAGTAAAAGACATGTAGACTTCTCACAGACCACAGCTGCTGGACAAGCCTCTTCAGATTCTCCCAGGTTTTCCACATCAGGCCATCCCAATTCTGTCCTATGAAAATTAATGCTTAGGCTTTGTCTCATGGCACTAGGAAAAGAAGCCCGTTTAGCCTCTGGAGGCAGATGGGACTGAAAGCCAAAAACAGCTCTCCCTGTAAATAAAGGCAAAGGGACATGGTTTGGTGCAGCAAGGCATATCAACTAAAACACAGCAGACACAGAATACAGAGATAGGCATATCTATCTCAGATTGGGACCTCCTACTGATACATATAACTACACATACTGAAATAGAACTACCAAATAATTATTAAATTCTTTAAATAATTTTTCAAGACAAAGCAAAGAAAGCCTATGCATGGTAAGTTAAATCTAAAATGATATGTCAAAACCCACTATTTAAAAAAGATATAGAGCCTTTTCTGATTATGTCACATAAGTATCTGAGATTAAAGTATGTTTAAAACTGGCTTTGAAAGACGGAAATAAAAAGAGTATACTACAACAAGATGTTTTATTTCAGTTACACAATGTTATGTATAATGCTACAAGGGGTTTCCAGATGGGTCCATGCCAGAGTGTTTCCATAGGCATCACCCCTTGCAATAGATCTGGTATAAGGTGATTTACTTTGGGGAAGGGAAGAGAGTGAGGAACAGGAGAGGAAATAGAGGCAGATGAGCAGATGTATACAGATGCAGAAAGATGGTGGTAGAGCCAACGAAGGCGAAGAAGTGGGGATCAGAGACTTGTGTTGGGCTTAAGCATGGCTAAAGTGAAAAGATCTGGGACAGACTAGAAATCTTGTTCTACCACCTTTTACAACAAAGTCAGGCTGAGACCTTTCATTCTTACCTTACCCTGGTCATTATTTTTCTGCCTGTTGTAAAGCCTGCAGGAGAATTATCAAAGAGCTCCCCTCTAAATCTGTCCGTTATAATGTCAGGCCAAAGCAAAGAGGCAGAACTTTAGCTTCAAGAATAGTAGGTCACACACACAAAAAAACCCAAAACAATATAAACAAACAAAAAAAACCAACAACAACAACAACAACAAAAACCACACCAAAAAGAAGTTCTAAAGTTTGATGGCTAAGAAATAACACAAAGAATGATCTATCTAGCTATTCACCACTATAAGATCACAAACTCAGTCATGATGTAAAAGATATTCCAAAGTCTCATGAATTGCTTCCCAAATCACTCTGAACCTTTTTGGTTTTGTATGTGTTCTGAATGTGAAAGAGGATAGATGGGTTTTAGTCTCTGTCCATGAGTTTAGGAGGTGATTGTATGAGTAGATTGGTGGTAGAGGGTTTGGTTCTCTAAAATAGAGTACTCTTTTAAATGTCCTTCTCTCTTTGTCTATTTGGAACATAGAGTATGTGTAAAGCCTCAAGAGTTTCCCTTTTGTGTTCCTGAGTTATAAAAAATAAATATTTAGAGTATTTGCAAAATGAGAAAAATGAACTAAGGGTTTTGGATGACCATTACAAGGCTACTGATGTTGTTCATGCAATGCTCTTCTGAATCATGACAGGCATAGAAGAGTGTACACTGCAGATATGTGTAAAGCATAGGGTATAAGAAATTGACACAACTGTCAAAAACTTTATAAAATAAAAAACTCCTAAACCAAAGCATCCAGGAAATTCAGGACACAATAAAAAGACCAAATCTAAGAATACTCGGCATAGTGGAGTAAAAGATTCCCAGCTCAAGAATAAAACTTGCCCAACCTAAAAAAAGAGATGGCCATAAAAGTAAAAGAAGCCTATAGAACACAAAAATAAATGGGACCAGTAAAGAAAATCCTCTCATCATATAACAATCAAAACACTAAGTGCACAGAAAAAGAAAGAATATTAAAAGTGGCAAGGGAAAAGAATCACATAACATACAAAGGTAGACCTATCAGAATTATACCAGACTTCTTAACAGAGACTATGAAAGCCAGAAGAGCCTGGTAAGAGGTCATGCAGACTCTAAGAGAACACAAATGCCAAACCATGCTTCTATACCTAGAAAAATTCTCAATCATAAATGGAGAAAACAAAATATTCCAGGACAAAATTTAATTCATACAGTATCTATCTACAAGTACAGCCTTACAGAGGATCCAAGAAGGAAAACTCCAACACAAGGAAGGTACCTGCACCAAAGAAAGCAAAGATATTAAGCATCTCACCAAAAAAGCCAAAAGGACAGAAACACAAGCACATAAACCCACCTACAAAAACAAACATATCAGGAACCAACAATCATCTCTCTTTAATTTCTCAATATTAATGGACTAAACTAACCTATAAAAAGACATAAGCTAACAGACTGGTTATTCAAACAAGATTCAGCATTTTGTCACATACAAGAACAAACACAGTCACTATCTCAGACTAAAAGGATAGAAAAATATCTTCCAAGCAAATTGCCCCATGAAACAAACAGGAGTTGGCATCTTAACATTCAATAAAATAGACTTTCAACCAAAAGTTATCAAGCATCATGAAAAAGGGCACTTCATATTTAAGTCCAGCAAGTGAAAGTCTCACTTCTGAACATCTATGCCACAAATGCAAGAACACCCACATTCATAAAAATAAAACTTTACAAAAGCTTAAAACATGTTATGTGAGTTCTTTGTGATTGGGTTACCTCACTCAGGATGATACCCTCCAGATCCATCCATTTGCCTAGGAATTCATAAATTCATTGTTTTTAATAGCTGAGTAGTACTTCATTGTGTATATGTACCATATATGTTGAGGGACATCTTGGTTCTTTCCAGATTCTGGCTATTATAAATAAGGCTGCTATGAACATAGTGGAGCATATGTCCTTATTACTAGTTAGAACATCTTCTGGATAAATGTCCAGGAGAGGTATTGTGGGATCCTCCAGTAGTACTATGTCCAATTTTCTGAGGAACCGCAAGACTGATTTCCAGAGTGTTTGTACAAGCTTGCAATCCCACCAACAATGGAGGAGTATACCTCTTTCTCCACATCCTCGCCAGCATCTGCTGTCCCCTGAATTTTTGATCTTAGCCATTCTGACTGGTGTGAGGTGGAATCTCAGGGTTGTTTTGATTTGCATTTCCCTGATGATTAAGGATGTGGAACATTTTTTCAGGTGCTTCTCAGCCCTTCGGTATTCCTCAGTTGAGAATTCTTTGTTTAGCTCAGTAAACATCCTTTCCCAATCTGTTGGTGGCCTTTTTGTCTTATTGAAAGTATCTTTTGCCTTATAGAAGTTTTGCAATTTTATAAGGTCCCAATTATTAATTCTTGATCTTACAGCACAAGCCATTGCTGTTCTATTCAGGAATTTTTCCCCAGTGTCCATATCTTAGAGACTTAGGCAAATGGATGGATCTGGAGGGTATCATCCTGAGCGAGGTAACACAATCACAAAAGAACTCACATAACATGTACTCACTGATAAGTGGATATTAGCCCAGAAACTTAGAATACCCAAGATACAATTTGCTAAACAAATGAAACTCAAGAACAAAGCCCCAAATGTGGACACTTTACCCTTCTTCGAATTATTTACAAAACACACATGGAAGAAGTTTCAGACATCAAGTGTGGAGCTGAGACAAAAGGATGGACCAACCAGTGACTTCTGCAGTCAGGGATCTATCCCAAAATCAGCCACCAAATGCAGACACTATTGTATACACCAGCAAGATTTTGCTGAAAGGGCCCTGATATAGCTGTCTTGTGTGAGGCTATGCCAGTGCCTCGCAAACACAGAAGTGAATGCTCACAGTCAGCTATTGGATGGAACATAGGGTTCCCAGTGGAGGAGCTACAGAAAGTTCCCAAGGATCTGAAGGGGTCTCCAACCCTATATGTTGAACAAATAATATGAACTAATCAGAACCCCCAGAGCTCGTGTCCTTAACTGCATATGTATTAGAAGATGGCCTAGTCTGCCATTATTAGGAAGAGAGGCCTCTTGGTCTAGCAAACTTTATATGCCCCAGTACGGGGGATCGCCAGGGCCAAGAAGTGGGAGTGGGTGGGTAGGGAAGCAGAGCGGGTGGTGTTCGAGGGTATAGGGGACTTTCAGCATAGCATTTGAAATGTAAATGAAGAAAATATTTAATAAAAATTTAAGGAACGGTTCACCCTTTAACCAAAGAATAGACGTTCTTCTCAGCACTTCATGGTACCTTCTCTAAAATTCGGCTATGTTGCCATGGTCACAAAGCAACCCTCAAGCAATACAAGAAGACTGGAATAATACCATGCATCCTATCAGATCACCATGCCCTAAGGTTGTTCTTCAGTAACAGCAAAAACTACAGAAAGCCCACATACACATGGAAACTGAACAATTCTTTACTCACTCAATGATAACTTTGTCAGGGAACAAATAAGGAAAGAAATTAAAGACTTCCTGGAATTTAATGAAAATGTTGGCAAATCATACCCCAAACTTATGGGACACAATAAAAGCAGTGCTAAGAGGAAATTTCATAGCATTAAGTGCCATGATAAAGAGACTGAAGAAATCTGACACTAACAACTTAACAGTATACTTGAGATCTCTAGGACAACACAAAGCAAACTCATCCAACAGAAGTAGAAGTCAGGAAATAGTCAAACTCAGGGATGAAATCAACAAAATAGAAACAAAGAAATCTACAAAACCCAAACCTTTTTTTTTGAGAGAACCAACAAGATAGATAACCCCCTAGCCATACTAACTATAGGGCCTAGAGGAAGTGTCCAAATAAACAAAATCAGAAATTAAAATGGAGACATAACAACATAAACAGAGGAAATTCAATTATCAGGTCTTACTATACTGATACTCAACAAAACTGGAAAATCTAGATGATTGGATGGTTTTCTAGACAGATACCACATAGCAAAGTTAAATCAAGAGCAGGTAAACTATCCAAACAAGCCCATATCTCACAGGGAAATAGAAGACACCATTAAAAACATCATAAACAAAAGAACCCAGGGCCAGATGGATTCAGTAAAGAATTCTACCAGACCTTCAAATAAGTAAGAATACCATTTTTCGTCAAATTATTCCATAAAATAAAACACAAGGAACACTACCTAACTTGTTCTATGAAGCCACAATTAACTCTGATACCTAAACCACTTAAGGACTGAACCAAAGAAGAGAATTTCAGACCAATCTTCCTTATGATTATCCATTCAAAAATGCTCAATAAAATTCTTACAAACTGAGATCAAGAACACAACAAAACTGTCATTCACCATGAACAAGTAGGCTTCATCCCAGGGATACAAGGTCGGTTTAATATATAAAAATCCATTAACATAATCCACTATATAAGCAAACTCAAAGAAAAAATTACATGATCATCTCCTTTGGTTTAGAAAAAGCATTTGACAAAATACAACACCCCTCCAATGTTGAAAGTATTGGAGAGAACAGGAATTGAAAGTCCATACCAAAACATAATAAAATCAATTTGCTACAAACTAACAGCCAATATCAAACTAAATGGAGACAAACTTGAAGCAATCCCACTGAAATTGGGGACATAACAAGGATGCTCACTCTCCCCATATTTACTCAAAATGCTAGCTAGAACAATAAGACAAAAATCTCCTGTGAGGCTTTGACAGTCCCTGAAAAATACAGAAATGGATGCTCACAGTCATCTATAGGGCAGAACACAGGGTCCCCAATGTAGGAGCTAGAGAAAGTACCCAAGGAGCTGTAAGGGTCTGCAACCCTATAGGTGGAACAACAATATGAATTAATCGGAACCCCCCAGAGCTCATGTCTCTAGCTGCATATGTATTAGAAGATGGCCTAGTTGGCCATTATTGGGAAGAAAGGCCCCTTGTTTTAGCAATCTTTATATGTCCCAGTACAGGGGAATGCCAGGGCCAAGAAATGGGAGTGGGTGTGTAGGGGAGCAGGGTGGAGGGAAGTTAGAGGGGACTTATAGGAAGGCACTTGAAATGTAAATGAAGAAAGTATCTAATAAAAAAAATCAAGGGCATACAAATTAGCAAAGAATAAATAAATGTATCACTATTTGGAGATGATATGATAGTATACATAAGTGACCCCCAAAAATTCTACTAGAGAACTTCTCCAGCTGATAAACAACTTCAATGAAGTGGATAGATGTGACATTAACTCAGATAAATCAGTAGCCTTCCATTATACAAATGATAAACAGAGTGAGAAATAAATTATGGAAACAACTCCCTTAACAATATCCACAAATAATATAAAATATCTTGGGGTAACTCTAACTAAACAAGTGAAAGACCTGCATTAAAATAACTCAAGTTTGCAAAAGAAATTGAAGAAAATCTCAGAAAATGCATAGATCTCCCATGATCATGGATTGGCAGAATTAATATAGTATAAATTCCCATCCTACCAAAGGCAATCTATAGATTCAATGCACTCCACATCAAAATCCCAACACAATTTTCCAAAGATATGGAAAAAGCAATTTTCAAATTCATCTGGAAAGGCAAAAAACCCAAAATAAGGAAAATAATTCTTCTGTTTTTGGTTGTGAGCCTAGCCTTTAAGAGCTGAGCTATCTCTCAAGCCCAATGGGAAAACAATTCCTAACAATAAAAGAATTGCTGGGGGAATCATCATCCCTGATATCAAACTTTACTACAGAGCACTAGTGATAAAAACTGCATGGTATTGGTACAGAGACATACATGCTGATCAATGGAGTAGAATTGAAAACTCAAATAAAACCATATACTTATGGACACTTGATCTTTGAAAAAGACACCAAAAATATACAATAGCAAAATATACAAAATAACAAAAATATACAAAAAAAGAAAGCATTTTCAATAAATGGCACTGGTCTAACTGGCTGTCTTTATGTAGAAAACTGAAAATAGACCCATATTTGTCACCTTGCACAAAGCTCAAGTCCAAGTAGATCAGGGACCTCAACATAAAACCAGATACACTGAATCTAATAAAACAGAAATGGGAAAGATCCTTGAACTCATTGGCACAGGGGGAAATTTCCTAAACAGACCTCTCATGCTCTAAGATCAAGAATTGATAAATGGGACCTCATGAAACTTGAAAACTTTTGTAAGGCAAAGGACATAGTTATTAAGACAAATTGGCAACCTACAGATTGGGAAAAAATCTTCACTAACCCCACATCCAATAGAGGGCTAATATCCAAAATATATAAAGAACTCGAGAAGCTAATCACTAAAAAATCAAACAACCCAATCAAAAAAAATAAAATAAAAAAAGAGGTATAGAACTAAAACCAGATTTAACAACTGAATAATATTAAATGACTGAGAAGCACCTTAAGAAATGTTCAAAGTCCTTAGTGAGAAGTGCAAATCAAAATGACCCTGAGATTCTACTTACACCAACCAGAATGTCAAAGATCAAAACCTCAGGTGATAGCCCACATTGGAAAGGATGTGAAGAAAGAGGAACACTCCCACATTGCTGTACAACATTGATTGTAAACTGGTACAACCACTCTGGAAATCAATATGGAGGTTCCTCATAAAATTTGAAATATATCTACCTGAAGACCGAGCTATGCAACTCTCGTGGATATACCCAAAATATTACCCACCATTCCACAGGGATACATTTTCCATTGTGTTCATAGTTGCCTTATCTGTGATAGCCAGAAGCTGGGAACAACCCAGATATTCTATGTCAGAAGGAAGAATACAGAAAATGTGGTTCATTTATACAGTGGAATATTACCTAGCTATTAACACCAAGGAGTTCTTGAGTTTTTGAGGCAAATGAATGGAACTAGAAAATATCATCCTGAGTGAGGTAACTCAGACAGAAAAGGACATGCATGGTATGTACTTACTAATAAGTGAATATTGGCTAAACAAACAAACAAAAAAGTACAGAATACCCAAGATACAGTACACAGAACTCATAAATGTCAACAACCTGAAGAGCCCAAGTGAGGAAGCCTCAGATCCACTTGGGAGGGAGAAGAAAGCAATCACAAGTGGGGATGGAGGAAGGGTCCTGGGAAAGAAAGTGGACAGGAGGAGGTGTGAGGGAGAGATGGGAACATAATCTAGTATTGGGTGAGAGAAATGGACTGAAGTCCTGAGTGTCAGCAGAAATAATTGGTAACAGGCAGCATTGGGAGGTAGGAGATTGGTTAGACTCTCCAGAAAGCACCAGAAACCTGGGAGGTGAGAGACTCTCAGGACTCAGAGAGAGGGGTCTTAGATGAAACACCCAACAGTAGGGAGAGGGGAACTTTTAGAGCCCACCTCCAGCAGGAAGATAGGACATCAAATGAGAGAGGGGGGACATCCTGTAGTCACAACTCTGACCCATAATTGTTTCCTGTTTGAAAGAACTGCAGGGATGGAAATGGAGAGAGGCCTGAGGAAAAGAAGGTCCACTGACATGCCCAAAGTAAGATCCAGGTCAAGGGGAGGGCCCAAGGCTGGATAGGATTTCTGAGGCTATGGACCTATCATGACTGCCCCCTGAAAGACTCAACAAGCAGCTGAAAGAGTCAGATGCAGATATTTGTACCAGACCAATGGATAGAAGCAGCTGACCCCTGTTGTTGAATGAGGAAAAGGCTAATAGAAATTGAGGAGAAGGGAGACCCTGTAGGAATACTAGCAGTCTCAATTAATCTGGACCCCCAAGATCTCTCAAACACTGGACTATAAAACCGACAACATAAACCAGTTGATATGAGGCCCCCAACACACGTACAGCAGAGGAATGCCCTGACTTTGCTCATTCAGAAATGATTCACCTAACCCTCAAGAGACTGGAGGCCCCAGGAAGTTTAGAGGTCAGGAGGTGGGGTGGGAGGTGAGGAAATTCATGTGGGTACAGTGGGGTGGAGAGTAGGTAAAGAATGTGTAACAGTCAGAGGGTGGACCGGGTGGGGGATAAAATATGGAGTGTAAAAAATAAATTAATTAATTAAAAAAAAAGTGCTGTCATACCTGACATTCTAGGAAAACAGCTATGCATCTCGTTCTGTAGAAAAGATATGGTAGGTGTTTAATTTTCCTGGGTTTTCAAGTGCTTATCAGTATTCACAAGTCTTTTCACACACACACACACACACACACACACACACACACACACACACACACACACCCTCTACACATCTCATTTTGTTCAGGTGTATAAACACAAATGAATGGAGAGACATGAAATTTGGATGTAAGTTTCTATATTCCTGTTGTTTCATAGACAATACTCAGCAAGCAAAGACCCTGATCCAAATGGACATTAATATACATGGCAGCATTACTCTTTATCTTTTTTGACCAGAATTTATAGGCTGTACTTATAATGCAAATTTTTTTTCAGGATTATTTTTTTTTAATTCTTCCTTTCCATAGGCTTCTATTAATTATATCATTTTTATTCTTCAAATTACCAATTTATTAATGTTTTGCCTTATGTTCATTCAATTCCCAAAATAAATACATAATTCCCTGGAAATATCCTTTCACTGTTAATCTTGTTGCCTAGTATTTTCTCACCTGAGTTCCTCAGATGAGTCCTTATTGTGTTTACTATCTGCATGTACGGCATTCTCCATTCATTTATTCTAAAATATTTGGTAATAATACTGCTTTCAGCCACTGTCTGTTCATTGTATATGTAGTGATCTAAGTTTATCGTATTCTATATCAGCTGAACTAATGTGACTGTAACTCTTGATTCCCCTCCAAACTATTATTGACTAGTACTAAACTGCTAAGTAGCAATTAATTGTTATCTTTATAAGACAGAAATAAATGTACTCATGGATCGCAGAGAATTATTGGACAAATAAAGAATAATTCCAAAAAAAAGGAGTCCTTTTACTATTCTCCAGAAGGATTTTTAAGTAAGTACGCAGCAAACAAACTGACTTGCAATCAATCTACATTTGAAAAACTAACTTTGTCTTTAAGATGTGGAAAGGGTATCATATTTTCACCCATTCTCAGCTAATTGTATATTTAAGTTAGATTTTAGATAATTGTTTTGTAAAGTCTAATGTCAACTATTTGAAATAATTAGACTATTAAGAATAATTACAAACCAAAACCTCTTTTCTGGGTCTGTTTATGACTGTGATCAGATATTTTAAAGTAAATAGAGTTATTAAATTCCAAGTGAGAAAACTCTTAAGATATGCAAATAGGGAAAATCATCATAGGACAGACAGAAAAGCAACAGCCATGCTTTGAAAGATTATGTAATTCTAAAGAGAAGCACATTCTTGAATGTTTATAATCCTGTCTTTAGACTATTGTGAAATAAGTGTTTTCATTGTTATTAAGGTTGCAATATGCTTTTATTTATTTTTTAATTAAATTTTATAATTAAGAAGTAATGCAAAGAGTTACAAGGAAACAAATTCTAGTGTTATTAATTTGATTTAAAATTCAGTGTTATTTTAAGTTTTAATTTTCATTGATCAAATGGGACAAAATATTGGGATACAAAGTAATGATTAGTGAAAGTATGTATGGTGTAACAACTAAATAGAAATAATTATTGTATATAACATAAAATATCTGTTCCAAAATATACTTGATAGATATTTTGAATATATAAAAACTAGTATGAATAAGAGTCATCCTACTGAACAATAGAATTATTACATATAACGCCAAATAAATAATACTTTTGTATGTACAGAATATTCCTAGCTCCTTCTGTTAACAAAACTGCATTTTTGCAGATCCTTCTTATAATCATTGTTTATTTATTTATTCTCTCATATATTACATCCCTACTGCACTTTCCCCTCCTTCCAGCCTTCCCAGTACCCTTTACTTACCTGCCCACTTGTCATTCACTACTCTGGCATTTCCCTTAAGAAAATGGAAGGTCTCCCAAGGATATCAACCAAGCATGTATATCAAGTTGCAATAATCTAGGCACCTCCATTCATATTAAGGATAGACGGGTCAACCCAGCAGGAGGACAAGGATACCAAAAGTAGGAAAAGAAACAGAAACATTTCATGCTCTCTTTATTAGTAATTCCATTAAAACACCAAGCTACACAATTATAACATACATAGAAAGGGACTAGATTAGACTAATGAAGACTCCCTAATTGTTAAGTCTCAGCGATTCCCTATAAGTCCAGGTTTGTTGATTCTTTGAGTTGTCTTGTAGCATTCATGATCCCTCCTCTCCCCCTTCTTTCACACAATGCACTAAGGTCTGCCTAATTTTTTATTGTTTGTTTTCTGCATTTGTTTCTCTCAGTTGAGGCATGGAGCCTCTCTAATGATGATAATTCCAGGTTCCTGTCTATGAGTCTAAAAGAATATCCTTAGGAATTTTTTCTTTACCTTTTCCCTCTAGGGTTTGGTTCTATCCCAGGACTCGGAGTTATCTGGCTGCTGGTTTCTGTTCCTCCAGGTATAATCAGGAATGCATTCCCTCTCCTGGCATAGGTCTCAATCTGAACCATTCTTTGCTTAGTTAATCCCATAATCCCATAACTTCTCTACTATCTTGCTATAGCATATCACACATAACCAATTATAGGTCAAAGTTCTCACTACTGGGTTAGTGCCCCAACACTTCCAATGGAAGTCTTGCCTTGTTGTAAGATATAGCCAATTTAGGCTACATGTCACCTACTACCAGTAAGATTAGCTAAGGTAACCCTAACTGATTTCTGGAACTTTCTATTGCACCTGGTTTTTGTCTCACCCCTGAGTTGCCCCGTAATTCCAGTGGTCACTCTCAGTACTCACTCTTTGAGTTATGGCCCACCTTATGCCTGTTGTTCTAGTCCATATTTCCTCAGTCCACCCTGAAAATGCATTGTGTTTTCCCTTTCCAGGGAGATCAGTGTATCTTCCCTTGAGCCTTTCTTGTTACTTAGCCTTTTGACTAACAATAATTATAGCATGAGTAACTTTTACTTTATATTTAATATCCATTTATAAGTGAGTATATGCAATGTTTGTGTTTCTAGATCTGTGTTATCTCACTTATGATAAATTTTCTAGTTCCATTCATTTGCCTGCAAACTTCATAGTGACATTGCTTTCAACATCTCAGTAATAATACATTGTGTAAATGTAGTACATGCTCTTTATTTATTTCCAAACTGGCTGTACAAATTTAAATTTCCACCAGCAATTGAGGTTTTTCCTTGCTCCACAGCCTTGACAGCATGAACTGTCACTAGTTTTGATTTTAGCCATTTTTATAGATGTAAAATTGTAGAAGTTAAGTTTAGGTCTTCATGCTCACAGAAATAAGATTCAGACTCAAAATATATTTATAAATACTTTGGCCATATAGATAGGCTCTTCATTCAGTAGACCATAACTTAAATTAACCTATTTACTGTAATATACATTTTGCCACATGTCTATTATCTGTGTTCAGGTACTACATGTCTATATTGTCATATCTTCCTGGATGAATCTTTTACCTGAAACTCTCTCAGAATCCTTTCTAAATCTCATATGTCTCCCTTTCTATTTCCTGCCTAAGCCACAGTCCATCAGATTTATTATTAATATATTAATAATATATTATTAATATATATATATATATATATGATGTTCTCTCAACATAAAATAGAATTTCAGAGTCATTTATGATTTATGTCTCTCTGATAACTAAGGATGTTAAACATTTCTGCAAGTGCTTCTTAGCCATTTGAAATTCCTTTGTTGAGAATTCTCAGATTATATCTGTACCTCATTTTTAAATGAATTATTTAGTTAGATGTCTACATTTTTTTTAATTCTAGATAAATAGGTAGATAGAGAGAGAGTTGTCTGTCAGATGTAGAAGTAGTGAAAATATTTGCTCACTCTTTAGCCTGCCATTTACTGATACTGAAAGTTCTTTTGCCTTGCAGATGCTTTTCCATTTTATGAGGTCCTTTGCTACCCTTCTCTATTGATGTTGATGAAGTTGTCTCTTGTGCAGATGTGTTCAAGCCTATTGCCCACTCACACTCTGGCAACATACCTGACAGCTCTAGAATAAAAAGGACCAAATGAACCCAAGAGGAGTAGATAAAAGTAAATAATCAAAGTAATGACTGATATAAAGTAGAATCAAGGAGAATAAAACAAGAACAAATGAAACAGTTAGTAGTTTGAAAAAAATCAAGAAGATAGAAACCATCTTAACTAAGCCAACTAAAGACTATGAGAGAATATCCACAGTTACACAATCAGAAGCAAAAAGCTAGACAGAACAACAGAATCAGCCCCCTTTCTACAGCTTTCTCGTGTAACAGAACTAGTTGGTGTATACTCAATGGGAATGAAATTATAGTGCTATTGACGAAGTGCTGCTTTCCAGCCATCTGTACTATGATGAACATGCAGAAAAGTGTAAGGCCCACCTAAGTGAACAGCAGCAAATTAAAGGATAGTGTCTATGTGAAGCATATATACAACATATATAAGAATAATAAAGAAGATATGTCACCATTACTATATTATTAAGGCTTCACATATGAATCTAGGTAAAAAGTAATCAAAGTGGAAATTATAATAATGATTAGAAGGTCCATATGGATTTAACTTTTGTTCAGGGTAATAAATATGAATCTAATTACATTTCTGTATAAGCCAAAATCCAGTTACACCAGTACTATTTGTATAAAGTTGAATTTTTAAAATTAATTTGTTTTATTTTATTTATACTTATTCAATTTACATCCTGCTCACTTCCCTCCTCCTGGTCACCTCTTTCCACAATCCTTCCCCTGGTCCCCTCCTCTCCTTCTCTGAGCAGATGGGGACCCCTTGGTATCACCTAACCCTGGCACTTCAAGTCTCTGCAAGGCTGGGTGGTTAACTTTGGCTTCTTTATAAAACAAAGAACAAAACAAATATGACCTTAGTTCTGTAGGTTTACATCTGAGTCTTTTACATGACTCCACTGATCAACCTATCTGCTTTTCTGTTTATTGTAAAACTAAGTTAAAAAAAATAAAAGGTTAATGAGAGAGAGAGAAAAAAAAACATCGTTTTTATTACTCTACTTCTGTAGTAGAGTTTGAAATCAAAGACTGTCATACCTCTGGAAGATCTTGTATTTTACAAATTTGTTTTAGCTATCTTAGGTTTTTTGTA
The DNA here is from genome assembly GCA_902729485.2 of Mus minutoides. NCBI lineage: Eukaryota > Metazoa > Chordata > Mammalia > Rodentia > Muridae > Mus > Mus minutoides. Next base: position 81,801 of record LR753573.1, on the reverse strand, counting down.
TGCATATAAAATTAAGTATTATTTTTGAAAGGTCTGTAAACAATTGTGCTAGAACTTTGATGGAGATTGCATTGAATCTGTAGGCTGATTTATAAGTTGCTTAACTGAAAGTCATAATATAAAGTGTAGAACTCATGGTAGAGACTAGAGCAGGCACTTTCTTTGCTATTAAAATATTTTTGAGTTCACATGAGATTGCTCGGGTGATTTAGAGGGCCTTATTCTCCTGATGTCTGAGATAGCATTGGGGAGTTTCGGGGGAAAGGGAAAATACAATGTCAAAAATTAAGAAAATGAAGTACTTCAAGAAGGAAGGTGCAGTCCACTGTGATGTCTTGTTAATAGCCTGAAGTCCATGCCATTGAACTTGAGAAGTGGGGATTATTCACTATCTTGGTTAGAATGGTTTCAGGAGAATGTCAAGACTAAATATTGAGCAAGAAAGGTTTAGTATTGACAGGGGATTAGAACAGAGTCTGTATTCAGAAAACTTTCAAGGAATTTAGCAGCACACAAAAGGATGATAATGGCATGTTAATTGTTTTATGGCCAAAGAACATTGGTTTTATTCTATTGGTACTGAATTTTTAAATTTTTTTGCAAGATGAGAAATATCTCCACATGTTTTTTGAGGGAATTGTTTAGTTGAATAAATACTGATGAATTAAGATAGGGAATAGAGGAAGATTTATAGAGCAGTGTAATTACTATTCTTTATAATTTTTCTCCTCTCTTTTTCATTATACTGTTTTAGTTTTCTAAAGGGTGAGACAATATTGTACTGTGTCTTTTATTTGAATTTAACTGGCTGGCTTGGTATGATCCATAAACCAAAGAAATTTCAAGAGATTTCCTCAGACACTATTTTCCTCTATGCATCTAGGAAATAATAGAATAAATGTCCTTGGATGGGCTGTGTTTTCAGTTTTAGCCTCAGAATTGGCTCCAAGTGGAATCTAACTTTGAACTATTCTCAACAGAAGACCATGCCTAGAGACAACAGTTTTTTGCAGCAAATCCTGGATCAGCCAAACTACAATATGACTGTAAATGCCTGAGTAGTAATAATAGCACTGCTGATTTGAGCCATGAAATTCTGAATGATTTATTGCAGAAGGAAAGCTTATAGATACAAGATCTATCATACAAATGTAGATAATAGCCTTAGGAAAGACTGACTACTTGACCTATTGCAACCAGAAAGAAGAAAAATTGCATGAGTTTAGATTGCTGAAAGTAAACTGGTAAGTTACTTGGTTGTAGTTTATAAAAGAAGTCTCTTGAAGGAATATATATATATATATATATATATATATATATATATATATATCATGTAAAACATAACAAAACGAGGAAACATTTTATTTGAAGAAAAACCCGAAAGCAAGAAATATTACCAAATAATGGAGTAGTAAATCAGCTAGAGAAGTGTTTCAATATTTTACAAAGCACTAAGGAACCTGATTAAGGATTCAGGCCATCCCTTTGTAGTAAACATAGTGGCATATGACAGGAGAAAAATGGGATTTCATAAATTATTATTTTATAAGTAGAAAGGATATATGCAAGGGAAAATAACATAGGGAAAACTTCTAGGCAATTAATTATACAACTAAAGACAGGATAGTGATTGGTACTGGCAGAGAACGAGTTAGGACAATAGTATTGCCATTTTAGTAAGACAATGGTTGGTCTCCAAATGCAAAAGGAGAGTCAGTAGAAATAGAAAACCTTATAGATAAATACTAGAGTAAATGTAAAGTAAGAAAGAGGAAGATAGAGAAGATAATGAA
>LR753573.1:70008-77508 GCA_902729485.2 Mus minutoides | reverse complement strand
AAAATTGGTCTTCCTCAGAGATGATATTCCTAATTGGATGTCTATATCATTGTTTAAAATTTTTCTCTTTTGAATAAATATATTCAGATACACAGTAAATTCATCATAATAAAAGTGACACGCATTAAAATAATTAAATAACTCTTTTATGTGAGTAGAATCACTGACAGGGAATCCATTTACCATACTATAATTTGTTTGCATACAACATAAAAATATAATTTATCTATGACAATGTATTAGCCTAACCTCAAAGAACCATGCTTACTCAGTATTAATGAAGCAAACTGGAAGATAGAAATTTGACACATATATGCATAAACTTATAAAAGTTCTGAGATAATATAATATAAAGTTTTTAGTTAAGTGAACAAAGAATGGAATTAAAATCTCTTAAATATTAAAAATATATTTAGTTGATCATTAGAGGAAATGAAACTGCATGAACATTAAAATAAGGGAGGCAGAGGCAGGCAGATTTCTGAGTTCGAGGCCAGCCTGGTCTACAAAGTGAGTTCCAGGACAGCCAGGGCTATAAAGAGAAACCCTGTCTCGAAAAAAAAAAAAGGATAAATCTTGGCTCAATTATTGGGTATTGTTTTGTGACTGGAATTGTTAAGCAATGATCTTTAATATATATATTTCATAATATGACAGTATGTCCCCTAGTATCATAGGGAAACTCACAAGATAATGATCCCAATGCCAGTATCACTGAATGTGAAGTCACTGAGTAACTACTTATAGTTAAATACAGTTTTCTTTCCTGGGCTATGCTTATGGGAAACATTTATAGAAAAAAAAATGTATTTACAGAGAGATAACATGTTAGAGCTTTCATGATAAACAAAAACCAGTATAATGTGTATTTTACTAAATATTAAAAATAATGACTCATGTTATAAAGGGGAGTGTTGAAGTCTTAGATGATTCATTCAGTTGAAATGCTGAGGATCCAGGGCAGCAACTGACTACTGCCCAGGAGACTATTACAATGGAAGTAGAAATGCTGTCTGCCAACAGATGCTGGTGAGGATGTAGAAGAACACTCCTCCATTGCTGGTAGGATTGCAAGCTGGTAACACCACTCTGGAAATCAGTCTAGCGGTTCCTCAGAAAATTGGACATAGTACTACTGGAGGATCCAGCAATACCTCTTCTGGACATACACCCAGAAGATGTGTATATGACAGTATGTCTCCTAGTATCATAGGGAAACTCACAAGATAATGATTCCAATGCTAGTATCACTAAATATAATACTGAGAAGTCACTGAGTAATTTATAATAAGGACACCTGGTCCACTATGTTCATAGCAGCCTTATTTATAGTAGCCAGAAGCTGGAAAGAACTCAGATGTCCCTCAACAGAGGAATGGATACAGAAGATGTGGTACATTTACACAATGGAGTACTACTCAGCTATTAAAAACAATACATTTATGAAATTCTTAGGAAAATGGATGGATCTGGAGGATATCATCCTGAGTGAGGTAACCCAAGGACAAGAGAATTCACATGATATGCATTCACTGATAAGCAGATATTAGCACAGAATCTTAGAATACCTATTATACAATTTGACAAACACAAGAAAATCAAGAAGGAAGATCAGAGTGTGGCTACTTTATTCCTTCTTAGAATTGGAAACAAAAATACCCATATAAAGAGTTACCGAGACAAAGTTTGGAGCTGAGACTGAAGGAAGGACTATCCAGAGACTGCCCCAATCAGGGAACCATCCCATTTACAACCACCAAACCCAGACAATATTGCATATGCCAGCAAGATTTTTCTGAAAGGACCCTGATATAGCTATCTCTTGTGAGGCTAAGCCAGTGTCTGACAATTACAGAAGTGGATGGTAACAGTCATCTATTGAATGGAACACAGGGACCCCAATGGAGGAGCTAGAAAATGTACACAAGGAGCTGAAGGTGTCTGCAACCCTATAGGAGGAGCAACAATATGAACTAACCAGTACCCCCAGAGCTCATGTCTCTAGCTGCATATGTAGCAGAAGATGGCCTAGTTGGCCATCATTTGGAGGGGAGGCCCTTCATCTTGTGAAGATTCTATGCCCCAGAACAGGGGAATGCCAGGGCCAGGAAGTAGGAGTAGGTGGGATGGGGAGCAGCGGGGCGAGGGTATAGGGTACTTTCAGGATAGCATTTGAAATGTAAATGAAGAAAATATCTAATAATTTAAAAAGAGCATCTAAAAATATAAATAAACAAGAAAAGAAAATTAAAGAAAATTAAAGAAAAGAAAATTAAAGAAAATTAAAGGAAAGGAAAGAAAAGAAAAGAAAATGAAGGAAGAGAAGAGAAGAGAAAAGAAAAGAAGAGAAGAGAAGAGAAAAGAAAAGAAAAGAAAAGAAAAGAAAAGAAAAGAAAAGAAAAGAAAAGAAAAGAAAAGAAAAGATGTCTGCTGGATAATTTTCTACCTCCTACTTGTAAGATAATAATATTATATTTTATGCTCATGCCTACAATATGTTAAATATGACCTTTCATATTAAGGAAGGTCTTTTTGTTTTACTTTGTGAAAAAAAAGTTGATTGAAAAAGTTTATTTAAAAACTTGTTTTTTATTTGTTAAAACTTTGTATAAGCATGTAATAATGTAGGTCCTTTTTGGATAATGTGATACAGGGAATTGATTGCAGAACAGAGGGATCAAAGCTAGAGAAGAAATCTATGAGAGCTCACACCTTTTGTTTTTTTTTTGTTTGTTTGTTTGTTTTTTTTTCTTTTTCAACCTGTGGTAATTGCATGCATCATAGACACCCAAAGAGCTAAAACATGATCCACGTGGACAACATACTTCAGCATGTTCTCCTGTGATAGAACAGATCATAGATATTAACAAAGCTCTTGGCTACAGCTTGAATCATGGACACCAATATGATTTCAAGCAGCACTGAAAATCAGGGACATCCACATGGTCTTCCATGGTAACATGGCACATAGACATCAACATGGTTCCAATGGGAGCACAGACTATTGACATCAATACAGAACCCCCCCTTTTTAATTTTTTATTAGATATTTTATTCATTTACATTTCAAATGTTATCCCAAAAGTCCCCTAAACCCTCCTCCATCCCTTGCCCTGCTCCCCTACCCACCCACTCCCACATCTTGGCCCTGGCATTCTCCTGTACTGGGGCATATAAAGTTTGCATGATCAAGGGGCCTCTATTCCCAATTATGGCCAATTAGCCCATCTTCTGCTACATATGAAGCTAGAGACATGAGCTCTGGGGGTACTAATTAGTTCATATTGTTCTTCCACCTATAGGGTTGGAAATTGCTATCAGGAAATAAAGAATGAATTGGAAATAGAAGGTCTTAGAACTCTCAAACTCATCTCCAGTGATATATTCTGTTAGCAATGTTCTACAACTGAAGCCTCCCTAAACAGCACCACCAATAGAGTACCAAGTCTCTCAGTACATGAATCTATAGGGATATTTTCCTTCAAATTAGTAAAATGTCTGAACAAATAAATCTACTCATTATAGTTGATACAGAAAATTGAGGATCTTAGATACACTGTACTGAATGTTCTTAAAAATATGCTAAGCATCATTTATTCTTTTTAAATTCTAACAAGAAATAGAATAGAAAGAAGCCAAGATATGAAGTGTAAAAAAGTTAGCAAATGGAAAGAAAATGCTCCATGAGATATATCTATCTTAGAAATTATTCAATTTCTTATCGAAGATACAATTCACAAACCACATGCAACTCAAGAAGAAGGAAGACCAAAGTATGGCTACTTTGATCCTTAGAAGGGGTAGCAAAATACCAATGGAAGGAGTGACAGAGACATAGTGTGGAACAGAGACTGAGGGAATGACCATCCAGAGACTGCCCCACTTGGGATCCCATCCCATATACAGTCACCAAACCCAGACACTATTGTGGATGCCAACAAGTGCTTGCTGAGGGGAGCCTGATATGTCTGTCTCCTAAGAGGCTCTGCCAGTGGATGCTCACAGCCATCCATTGGACTGAGCACAGGGTCCCTATTGAAGGAGCTAGAGAAAGGACTCAAGGAGCTGAAGGGGTTTGCAGCCCTATAGGAGAAACAACAATATGAATTAACTAGTACTCCCAGAGCTCCCTGGGACTAAACCACCAACCACAGAGTACTGATGGTGGGATTCATGGCACCAGCTGCATAAGTAACAGAGAATGTCCTAGTCTGTCATCAATGGGAGGAAAAGACCTTGGTCCTGTGAAGGCTCTATGCTCCAGTGTAGGGGAATGCCAGGTCCAGGAAATGGGAGTGGGTTTGTTGGTGAGCAGGGGGAGGGGGAAGAGAGAGAGGATAGCGTTTTCAGAGGGGAAGCCAGCAAAGGGATATCATTTGAAATGTAAATAAAGAAAATATCTAATAAAAAGCATCAAATTTCCAACATAGAAAATCAAATTTTATATTTGACTTTGTACAGGGAATACATTGGGCATCTCTCGTTGACACACATATTTAATTACTGCTACTATATACAGAAAAAACATTCAGAAACTTGGGCTTCAGTATTTAATAAGACAGAAAAATTTTTCCTGTAATAATTTATGGAAGGAAAGAATGAAAATAATGTTTGCATATGTGATATATATTTTCATATAGGCTAATGAGATAGCAACATTCGCCAAAGATGGAGTTTACAATTAAAGTGATGTTTGAGAGGTGCATGACATCACTTTCTGAACATATACTTCAGGTGTAGGACAAAGAATTAAAACATCTAGTAAAGCCTGCAGTAATATTCTCAGTAACTCTTAAGTGTGAAGTTGAAATAGATCATTCTTTTTCAAAGAATGACAATTAAGAAACAATTAGACTATAAGTTGTTTTCCTATTTGTTTGTTTGTTTGCTATTTACAAAATTCAAGAATGTAACAATAAAGGCATTTTTCTATGGTTCTTAAAAAAAAAAAGATGTAACATATAAGAATAAAGGGAAAGAACACAGCCAGATTCATGAAGAGGCTGATTCTTGCAATTTGTCCACCGGTGATTACTTCATATATAAATACTCATACAATATTAATAGATAAGCTAGAAGAGAAAAACACAATTAAAGTGGAAACGATTAAACTCAGCTTAGATGCTGCATGACTACAGCAATGCCAACTGAATTGACTATCTATGGATTACTTCACTCAACAACAGGAGTTACTCTGGAATTTTCCTTTCGGCTGTACAACTAAAGCTTTGTTGCTGTATCCACAGGCCTGTACCACAATGTCCAGCTTTCCTGTGAATGATTTTGATTCCTGGGTCTCAAAGAATTTCTTGATCTGCACCATATTTACTTATATACAGTATAAACTTTAATTGGTATTTTTATTTTCTTTTAAAAAACAGTCAAATAAATTTCACATTTTGCTATTTGTAAAATTTTCAAATAAAAAATTACTGCATTACTGTTTTAAGAATGATTTTATGCTTTTAATTATATCTATCACTATCTCTATCTCTATCTCTCTATCTATCAGTGTGTGTGTATACATGTGTTCTGAGCCAATTAGTCAGTAGAAAAATAAATTTATAAATGGTATCCATTCAATTATTTTATGATATAGTACGTTGTTACATTTTTCATTTAATTATTATATAATAATGTGAATCAATGCCCATTTTAACATTGGGAGAAGAATTTGGTTTCATTTTCTAGATTTATTTCAACAGTTTATAATTAGTTAACCTGTGATGTTTTATTTTTATTGGCATTAGCTGCTTATAAGTTTTGCTGTGAGATCACATGTTTTTCTTTAGTTTTTATTTACGTTTTAAGTCTTAGTTGTTAATTTATTTATTTATTTTTACACTCCATATTTTATTATACCCCATCACTGTCCACCCTCCCACTGTAAGACATCCCACACCTCCTCCCCACCTCCCTGTCTCCACATGACCTCTAAAATCTCTGGGGCCTCCAGTCTCCTGAGGGTGAAGTGCATCATCTCTGAATAACCACAGATACAGCAGCTCTATACTGTATGTGTTTTGGCGGCTGACTGTTTAGTGTTCTAGTGTTTGAGAGATCTTGGGAGTCCAGATTGAGACTGCTGGTCCTCCTACAGAATCACCCTCCTCCTCAGGCTTCATTCAGCCTTCCCTAATTCAACAATAGGTGTCAGTTGCTTCTGCCCATTGATTGGGTGTTTTATTACACAGAAATCGTAATAAAACTGAGTGGTGTAGGTACAGAGACAGACACATTGATAAATGAAATAGAATTGAAGACCCAGAAATAAAACCACATACTTACAGACCCTCAACCTTTGACAAAGAAGCCAAAAATATATAATGGAAAAAAAAAAAAAAAAAGAAACCACTTTCAATAAATGGGTGCTGGTCTAAATGAAAGTAGACCCAAATTTGTCACCTTGTGCAAAATTCAAGTCCAAGTGGATCAGGGACCTCAACATAAAACCAGATACACTAAATCTAATAGAAGATTAAATGGGAAAGATCCTTGAACTCATTGGTACAGGGGAAAATGTCCTAAACAGAACTCCAATTGCTCATGCTCTAAGATAAAGAATTGATAAATGGAACCTCATGAAACTGGAAAGCTTCTGTAAAGCAAAGGATATAGTCAATAAGACAAATAAGCAACTTACAGATTGGGAAAAAAATCTTCTCTAACCCCATATCAGATAGAGGGATAATATCCAAAATATATAAAGAACTCAAGAAGCTAATCACCAAAAAACCAAACAACCCAATCAAAAAATGAGGTATAGAATTAAACAAAGATTTTACAACTGTGGAATCTCAAATGACTTAGAAGCACCTAAATAAATGTTCAAAGTCCTTAGTGATGTGAGAAATGCAAATTATAACAACCCAGAGATTATACCTTATACCAATCAAAATGGCTAAGATCAAATCCTCAGGTGACAGTACATGTTGGATGGGATGTGGAGAAAGAGGAACACTCCTACATTGCTGGTGGGATTGTAAACTGGTACAACTACTTTGAAAATCAATCTGGAGGTTCCTCTGAAAATTGGAAATAGTTCTACCTGAAGACCCAGTTATAACACTCTTGGGAATATACCCAAAAAATGCACCCCATTCCACAGGGGTACATTTTCTATAGTGTTCATAGCTGCCTCATTTGTGATAACCAGAAGCTTGAAACAGCCCAGATGTCCCATGACTAAGAATGGATACAGCAAATGTGGTTCATTTACACAATGGAATACTACTCAGCTATCAACACTGAGGAGATCCTGAGTTTTTCAGGCAAATGAATGAAAGTAGAAACTGTCATCCTGAGTGAGGTAACTCAGACCCAAAAGGACATGCAATTTATGTACGCACTAATATGTACATATAAACCAAAAATAAAAAGTACAGAATACCCAAGATACAGTTCACAAAACTCAGAAAGATCCATAAGCTGAAGAGCCTAAATGAGGATGCATCAGTCCACGTTGGAGGGGAAAGAAAGCAATCACAAGTGGGGAGGGAG
>LR753573.1:50193-69908 GCA_902729485.2 Mus minutoides | reverse complement strand
GGGAACTTAGATGAAATGCCCGAAAGTAGGGAGAGGGAATTTATAGAGCCCACCTCCATCAGGAAGACAGAGTTTTTTTCTTAAAATCATAATATAACAAACTGAAACATAAGAAATTAATATACAGTCATAAAATAACATAAAATAAGATTATTCTGATGTTAGTTTTGTATGCTTTATTTATTTAGGTTTGTTAAAAGAATGACTATAAATATTTATTTAATGTACACAGAAGGAAAAAACATAACTATATAAGCATATGAACACCTTTTCATTTATAAACATTCAACTTTATTAAAATATCATTTTCTTCATTATTTTTATTCTATGATCAAATATGTTTAAAGAGGAAACTTGCATGAACTTGTACTTGAGGTTATTGAACAAACTACATATGTTTCAGTAAAATAACTTAATAAAGTAAATACTAGATAACTATCTAGTATTTTCATAACTGAAGTAAAGGACTCATCCTACTCTGGAAGCAATCACCTGCCCAAGAACTCACAAAAATGTGGGGCTTCCAAAGTCCCTTACAGTCATGATGAAATTTAAATTATCAATGCAGTGCATGTCTTGTGCACGTAAGTGCAACTGCTGTGATCAAAATACTATAAGCATATAAAGCATGCACGTGAAATTGCTAAGCAAATTTTGAAAATTAAAAAAAAAACGAGGTTTATTTGTTCAACCTTTAAAAGTTAGTTATATGAAAGCATATGTTTGTAATAGTTTAATTTTTCCCTAAAATGAACTATACAAAAGGATATAAATCATTTGACAATAGTAGGTGGAGAGTGCTTTATAATTTGAGGACAGTTAGTACGCAGCCACTAAAGTTGGCAATATTTGAAAGGTTTGTTCTGAGTACATAAACAAACCCCTATGATTTTACTACTGACTGATGTGATTAAATTAGGAAAAAATAAATGCAAGACAGCAAAATAAGATTAATAACTCAAAAAAAGCAGGAATTAGGGTTATCGCCAATATGATTTACAGATATATGACAAAAATAATGTTATATGGTACTCCTTTCTGAAATTGGACTTCTCCTTAGACCTAAACATAATCCATTATCACTGGTTTTAAATATATGAGATAATTCTTTTCCCATCATTTTCTCTGAATTGTAACTAGGTCTGAAAATTCAGAATCTAAACTTTCAACTGTCCAATTTTAAAGACATACTGGTTTCACATATCTTTAATATTGTATTCAGTATCACTTCAAGGAATCCCTGGCCATCTTTCTTCATAAGAAACGTTCAGAGAGTGTCCGGAAAAGAAGATTGAATGAATAATACCGACAAATCCAAAGAACAACAAAATTTGCTAATTTCATGGATTCCTGTCTAAGTGATAGTTGAAAATCAGCTTTAATTCCAGAAAGAATAAAATTTAAAGCTTTTGAGAAATCATATAGGTGTTACAAGTATATCTAATATTGTCAGCTCCAATTTTCCACCAATAAAGAGTTCCCATAATCCCTGCTTTCTTTGCTAATACAACGAGTTGATGATAACCTACACATGAAACAAGGGGATGTGTGACTGCTTTATAGGCTGTGATAGTGTTATTATCAACTTGATAAGATTTAGAATGACATCAAAAGAGGAACTTGTTTGGCCTGTGGCCATGTCTGCTGAGAATTATATTGATTATGTTAAGTGATATGTTAGAATCCAGTCTCTGTGGACAGTGTTAAAATCCATTCTCTGTGGACAGTATCATTCTTTATGTGGAAGATTCTGAACTGTTGAAAAATGCAGAAATCAACATGAGCAGCATTAATGTGCAGGAATTCATGACAGTCTCCTCATGGCTATGAATGTGATGTAACTGACTGCTTCAAGTTCCTTCTTCCTTGACTTTCCAACAATGATAGACCTGAAACTGCTTTTTAAATATACTACGTGTCTCTTTAGTTGTTTTTGTAAGGGTATTTTATCACATCATTGAGAAACTGAGACAAAGACTCATGGTATATTGACCACAAAAACTTATCTTTTCATTCTCATTGTTTCCACTAAGGCAGTGATTCTCAACCTGTGGGTGGCAATTCCTTGGGGATTCTGATATCAGATATTCTGCACACCATATATTTGCCTTATAATTAGTGACAGTATAAAATTACACTTATGAAGTATCAGCACAATAATTTTATAATTGGGAGATCACCACTCCATTTCTTAAATGGTTGCAGCATAAGGAACTGGGAACACTTGCTCTAGGCCACAGAAAACTACAAGTCTCAGTCTAGTGTCACTATCTTCTAAGCCAGATAGTATATGTTTTATTTACAAAAGCAATTTGCATATTGGAAAACATATGTAATTATATAGCCCTCACATTTTTATAGATAATTTTATATGGAATAGAGTTCTTGTGCTTATGAACTTTTTCCTTGTTCCCTTGAGACCTAATGTAAATAACAAATTCAAACAAAATATTACTTCTTTAGGAAAAAATATTTCTTGTTTATGGTGGAACCAGAATGGGAAAAGTAGAGAACATGATACATACAAAGTATTAATTTTCTAAGTGCAGTGACTATGGCAACTGTCCAAACATCTTGCAGAAATCCAGAAAGATTGCCTACTAAGATGCCATAAGAGATCATGACATGTAACTGATGATGTGTGGGTCTCTTCCAGGAGCTATAGAAAGAGAAGAATCTCTCAATTTGTCATTATATCAACGGATGTTTTCTGGATTAAGTCATTCTGTTTGCACATGCAGGAACTACTCTTTGGACTCTTCCTGTTTTATAGGTTTTGAATATTTAGTGAGGTTTAAGACAATGACAATAATGAAAACTGTATCTTTATGTGAAGTATTTAAAAAAAACAGTTGAAAACTATGTTATATTTAGAAAACTCAATGATATTTAAGGGTGAAATTTTAGAGCTTTGCATATGCTCTTAAACTAGATTTTTATGTTATAGATTACACTTCAAGAATGTTCTAAATCTCTTTTGTTACATCAAAATAAATCTTGTTGAAATTTCATATCAGGTATTAATTTAAAAAACAAAAAATTTTGTATTGAATATATTAAAATAACATGATAGTTATAAGATTGGTGAAATGAAATCTTGTTTTGTTGAAATTTCTTATCATGTATTGATTTAAAAAATAAACAGATGAAGGTTTTTTATTATATTGGATATATTAAAATAACATTCATGGTTAAGGGATTGGAGAAATAAGACCACTTGGTTTTCTTGTAAAGGCCCCAGGTTTGGTTCCCAGTACTTTATATAGTTATCAACAGACTTCTGTTCCTCCAGTTCCAGAAGATGTATCTGACTTTTTCTAATGCATATGATGCCCGTCTTACTTGTACTACAAATGGGCAAGCAGACAAATGTATAAAACCAAATATGTATTTGGAGGGTACATGAACTTTATGCAAACATAGATCATAGATATAGAAAACAAGACAAAAGCTTGTAGATATATAAATGTGTATTATGTACCCAAGCACACACATATTACTTAAAATGAAGAGGAATATGCAAGAATATTATTTTCAAAAACAAAGAAAAATGAATGTTTTCATGTATTTTATTCACAAATAAATCAGTAGTGACCAGTATTCTGTTTCAAAGAATAATAAACTTTCAAAAATAAGAAACTATGTTTCAGGGAAATATGAATGTTTAAGTAGTCACTAGCATGGAATTAATTCAGTAAAAGTATGAGCATGTTGATAAAATAGTAATGTCAAAATACAGTAACTGCACACTACAATTATAAATCAATGCATTAATAACGTAAAATTCAGATGAAGTAATTTGAATCATGTATTCTCCCTGTATTTTGTTTTCTATTTGTATTTCATCATTAGATCATTGATGCTTGCTTTGCAAATAGAGCTTCAACAAAGTCTAGAGGCTTGACATAGCCTTTCGAATTGGGACTTGACCTATTAGATCTCTGCTGCCACCATGTGATAAAATTTGTTTTCACATCCTCCTGAATGAAAAGTTACAAACAATGAATTATCTCAAACAAGATACTGCTTCTGAGACACTTCCTTCTCTGAAGAGTTACCCACAAATGTGGTCTAAGTTTACTGATGTTTAAATAGGGAGCAGCGAGACAAAGTGGATTCAGAAGACTAGAGAGCAATGTTATGCACCATCCATCCTAGTGTGCACATCACCATCTCATCTTAAAGTTTTATCCGGTAATGAGGAGCTTAAAGTCCACATTCTATGTGTGTACTTATCTTCTGCATTTTCAAAATCATTCCTCTTACATTGTCAACAGAGTTCTGCCAAACATGACATTAGATGCATATTTTTTACTAATACTTAACATAAACTAACAATGAAAATATTCAACCACCTGACACGGTTATAACCATGTGCTACTAAACACACATTAAGCATCTCTCCAAATGTGGAAACACATGTTAATTTATTTTAAAATAATATACACTTGACATTATGTTATGTGGGGATTTTATGTGTACATGTGTATGCGTGTGTATGTCGAAAATAGGTAAGACAAACCACAGTTAGATTATCAAAATAGAAAATAATATAATACAAAACTGATGAATAATTTGTGATCATATAAATATTCAAACTCACTCATATTTATAATTTAATATTTTATATAACTTTAGAAATACACAGGACAAGTACAATTTTCAGTTTGCAATAGATCAGCATACATGACAATGCAATGTATAATGGGAATTATAATATCCACAATTGTCATCATAGCTAATAATTTTCTGTGCGTTAGAAGTAGAGTTTCTGAAATGATATGTCAAACTGTTCATTCAGAGAATAATAATCCAATTTCCAAAAACAACATAGTGAATTGAGTCACATATTATAGCTTATACAAAAGGGCCTGTCAATTGGTTCTCAGAAGAAACCTGACAACACACCAGAGATTCCTGATTCACAAAAAAACCAAAGCATGACCTGAAATGATATAGTGAAAAGAGATGCTGTAGCTCATCTTCATCATATCTCATGTGTAACTGGCCATCTGGACTGAACCACAAAAGTTTAAGGAATTCTGTTGTATGACTGTCTTCAGTTGTTGGGCTTCTCTGGAGATTTCCTGAAGGTAAATAGAGTCACTTTGACAAATGCCAGCCTTTCTTTCCAGGAAAACTTTAGTTATATGACTTACCCATGTGAAGAGAAGGATTGATGATCCTTTTACCTAAACTTCTACTAATTGTGAGATGTCTAGCTTATAATATTCTGAGGAGATGCTAAAGAAGTATAAAAATTTGTCATGGCCTCCCTTTTCATTTCTCAAAATCTATGCTTATTTTATATCTGTATTTCATTATGAGATGCATTTTCAGAGTTCGAATTACTATCAGAAAATGCATCTAAATAATTAATGATCCAACAGAATATTGGAGTTGAAACACTGTGTAATTAAGAAATAATTGCTATGATAGGCAAGTGTCTGACAGTATTTGCATGCAATGAGAATGAATCTGTTAAAATTTCTGTAATTAATGATTTAAAAAAAATGAATCCAAAGAAATGTATGCATTGCCGCATCCATTACAAATCTATAGAACATTAGTTATCATGCAAAAATATTTCATTGAAATGTCTTGGCTATGACTGCCCTAAGAATACAGCATTCTATATGAGTTACTATTGTATGAACTGGTTTCTCATGGGTTTTACATGACTTAACAAATATTCTTTTATTCCATGATTTTAAGTCTTGCTTTGTTATGTAAATAGGACAATGATCATAAATATAGAAAGACTTGGTAGTTGAACGTGTATGGTGGCACATGTTTATCATCCTGATGTTCTTACTGTTCTTATGAGGGTTTTTAGGGTTTAAGTATTGCTTGAAATATAAATTGAAACCTTATCTCAAAATATGTCTAAGTCGTGAGATTAGATGTTCCCAGGATTCACAGATAATAAAAACAAAGTTGTATTTAAAAAAAGGAGAGGAGGAAAGGAAGAGAGTGAGAGAAGAAGAAAGAAAAGAAGGGGGAGGTGGAGGAGGAGGAGGAAGAGAAGAAAGAATGTAAGAAAAAATATTAAAATTTATGTGTGAAAGCCATGCAAAATTCTTAGCAGGATACAAAGAATGCAGGAAACTGTAATTGATTTGGATCCAAGCAAACCCATAAATAGAATAAAATTTAAGTTATTCAGAGTAGCAGGCTATCAAAGAATATTAAACTACTATGTTACAAAGCTGTGCTTTACTAAGGATTGAAAACTTTATGAAACCGTCAAAATGCACATAGATACATACTTTAAGAAAGATAAACGTTTTGACATCCTATATGTCCTAAATCCACAAAGCCTACAAAAAGATGTATTTTCCTCTAAATGACTATAATGTGGTAAAATCTTATCTACTGTCTAAAACAAGATACTCTATTCTACCAGCATCTCTAGGTATGGTTACTTCTAATGGCTACATTAGTAAGCAAATCACAATGATATCTAGTAGTCAAAGTGAATAGCGAGCACTGATAAAAGGTAAGAGGTAACTACTACAACCACCAAAGAAGTGTGAGTACCTTGATTATGTATGTCAGTAGTAGTCAGAATAGTATTTATAAATCTCTATTCACAATATACTATATCAAAGCACATGAAAACATTTTAACTGTGTTATAGAAAAATATGTTATGGTAAAGTGCTGCTTTGAATGAGACATGCCCTGTAAGTTAAATATTTAATGTTTAGATCTCTGTTAGTGGGCTGTTTAGGAAGGATTAGGATTGTGGCCTCATTGGAAAAGGTGTGTCACTGGGAATGGGCATTGGGCTGCCAAGGTCTCTCTATTTCTCTGACTCTTGTCTCTTTTTCTGTATGTCTCTCTTGTCTCTGTCTGACCTCTCTCTCTCTCTCTCTCTCTCTCTCTCTCTCTGCTTGCAGATCGGGATGTAATTCTTAGCTAATATTCTAGCTCTATGCTTACATATCTATTGCCATGCTCTCCACCATGATAAGGACTACCCACTTGAAACTGCAAGCTGTTAATTAAATTAATTAAAATTAAATTTTAATTTAATTAAAATATTAAATTATTTCTTTATAAGTAGCCTTGGTCGTGGTGTCTCTTCACAGCCATAGAACAGTAACTAGAATAGACACTGTGCTGTCAGAATTCATGAGCCAATAATCTAGCAAGCACCTTGGGAATTCACCAAATGTCTTCTAAACATTGTTTCATAGAAAGTTGAAAAAAAGAAACATTCTGTTGAACAAAATATAAATTCCAAATAAGTGAGCATTCTAGAGTGAATTACTTATGTAGACCAAAAATACCACCAGATGTATGTTTCTGTATAAATTCTAGTAAGAGGATATACTTCAACCTGATCCTCTGATAGAAAAAGAGAAAGAAGAGAAAAAATAAATTTCTTCTTGGAGGAGAGACAAATATTTCCAAACCTTGTCTCATCATTGGCTCACGGTTTATAGAAAGTAACCAACATTACTGAAAGACATGGGACAATAAATTTGAAAGTGAGAAAATCAGGTGTTTATCCTCAAATAACAGAACAAATGAGGTACAATACTCTTAGTCATGGAAGGACCAGAGTAAGAGCTGGTCTATAAAGGGTCTTGAAAATGGTTAATAAAATGCAATATCTTTCTAGGAGATTATTGCAAACCCACTGAGGTTTATAGTAATCAGTAGGTCTGAAAGATGTCAAAAATTAGTATTTATCAAATTTATTGAACTGACCCAGTTTCCTCATAGAACCTAATGACTGACAGATTGTTCAGGCTACTTTGAAAAACAAGCTACAAACAACATGCCAAGTACATAGGATTGGGAATTGCATTATTTTTTTCTCCAATGGGAACATAAATAATTTTATTTGAGTATTTACAAACTCAAATAAAAAAGATTACCATATATATATATATATATATATATATATATATATATATATATGAATACCAAAGTATGTCTGAGGACTTATAGCACTAGAATCATATTAGCCTGGTAACTTTCCAAATTTCAACATAACCTTCCTCTTGAAAGGGAAAAGAGATTTGCTGTCTCAAGATAGAACCCAGGAAGATACTTAACATCACAAGATGCTGTTTTGGGAGGAAAGTCTTTTATCACTCTCCAAATAGGTACATATATTTCCAAACATGAAAAAAAAAAAAAAAAAAAAGAAAAGAAGAATGTATGGGTTCTCCAGAAACAAGGTATAGTGGAGGTCTCCTGTGACACTTCCTAAGGCTAACTCTGATGTAAGACAGAAACCTATGATAGAATAGTGTGACAGCTGCCTTTGTCCACTGGATATTAATAAATAAAATTCATCTCTCTGCAATACGTACCACTGATGTATTTGCTTTATCTAGATGACATTTTTATATATGATAGAAATTCTGTGTTCTTTAACTATTGTTGCCTAAATCATTGGGTGTGTTCTTGAACCTTTTTTCTGTCAGCTATATACTAGGAAATTCATATAAATTTTCCAACATGCTGTTGAATTCTGTCTTGACTTGTCTTTAATTTATAGCTTAACTCCAATAAAAATGCATGTTATTATCATAGTAAATCTTTCCAGGAATATAATTTATATCTCTAGTTGTTAGTTTATGTAGAAAATAGAACGAATCATTTACTGCCAAAGTAAATGTGTATTGTGGCTGGCATCACAAAAAGAAAATGGAATATAGCAAGAAAATTTAAGCATGGAAAATTCAGTTACTTTACAGAAGCAAAGATGAGAATGGCTGCTACCATGTGCTAGTGAAGGGGGAAATTGTGGGGTTGTTTTATATGAGTCATAATATTTTGGTTATAATAATGAAGGAAAAATGAAGTGATAAAGATTAACTCTATGCATGTAATTAAAATAGGTTGCCCATGAACAGACATGGTAGGAAATTTGATGTGTTGACATTTTCCTGTTGTTTTTTAACAGTTATTTGTTTGTGCATTTGTGTGTGTGTGTGTGTGTGTGTGTGTGTGTGTGTGTGTGTGCAAACGTGTGTGTGTGTGTGTGTGTGTGTGTGTGTGTAGAAAGAGAGAGAGAATACATGCCATGTTGCACATGTGGTGGTCAGACAACACCTTGAGATAGTCACTTTTCACCTTCCCTCTTGTAGATATTAGGTATTCAACTCAGCTTTTCAGTCTTGGCAACACACACTCGTACCTGCTGAACCATCTTGTTAATGTTCTCATCAAAATAAAAAAAAAATTAATGAGTTGGCTACTAAAAAGTAAATTTGAAGATGAGGACTTTTACTTAAGAGCAAAGTATTTACAACCATCTAATTGGCAATTAAGTAACTATCTAATTAGGAAATTCGTTGTCACTGCAACGGAAATCATCTGACACTGAAAATTTAAAGGAAGGAGTGACAAATTTTCACTTGTGGATTGTTCATTTCATAGTTTCCTGATATTGTATGTTTTTATCCTAATACCTTAATTCAAAACCTACTAAAGGCACTAAAATGTGAAGAACAGCAAAAACAAACAAAGAAACAAAACATCCAAAATCCTATTGCAGAATGAATTCCATATGTTCATTACTGAATATAACTTTCCTACATTGCTGTGAAATACTATGGTACTAACATGACCAAAAGTAATTTGAGAGTAAACAGGTTTATTTGGCTTCCACTTCTAGGTTCATCACTTTGAGAAGCTGGGCAAGGACTCAAGCTGTAACCTGTAACACAGGAACTAGAGCAGAGACTAGAGAAGAATCCTATTTAGTGGCTTCCTCCCCATGGCTTGTTTACTTAGTTTTCTCTCGCAACCCATTATTACCTGCTCAGGGCTGGCACAGCACACAGTGGGTTGGGACTTCTTACAAGAAAATACCTTCACCAACATGTTACCAGCCAATATGATGGAGACATTTTCTCAATTTAGGTTCCTTGTTTTCCAACGAACTGAGACTGAGTTCATGTTAACTTGTCAAAAACCTGCCAGCACAAGTGACCCTTGTCGTCTTGGGGGTGAGGTTTCCTATAACAATTTTTAGGAACACAGCTTTCAGGTTGTAGTAAACATGATGCAGTCTCTGTATGTTGATATCAGCAAGAATTTTATTTTTAGATACAGGTAATATTTTAAACTGTAACATTACATCAAAATATGAACGGTTTTGCTATACAATATTTTTCTCATCTTAAAATTTTATTCATATTTATGTTGTAATATTTCTAATATTGCTAATGCTTTTGGTAAGTATTTATTCCACTTTCATAATACTGTCCTAGATTACACCTGTGGTCCTGTGTGCTGTCTGGTTAAGTGATTGTCTCAGAAATAAATTGTCTTAAACTAGACAATACACTATGTAGAACATTTAATTGTAACTAAAATTTTACTACAAAATAACTGCTTTCATTTGTTTGTTTTCCTTCACCGTGATATAGCCTTACTCTGACACTGAACCAAGAAGCAGGAGTCCAAATATGCATGGATGGAATGAAATGAATGATGTGATCTTGTCAAGAAGAATTAATTTTCCATTCATTTGCTTTTTGTTCAATCCAGATTCCCAAAAGATCAGATGCCAAAACAAATTCTAGGAAAGGCCATCTGCTCACTCAATTCACCAAGTCAAGAATCTATTTCATCTATAAATATTCTCACCTACCATTAAGAAATAAAGTTATATGTGTTATGTTGCAAAATACATAACACCAGGACTAAAGAGATAGCTCAATGTTTAAGAATTTTGCTCTTAAAGATATGACCTCAATTCCTAGCATCCAGGATCTGGCGCCATCTTCTGGATTGTGCAGGGACACAGGTATACATATACATATGAAATAAAAATAAAAAGAATGAAATTATTGAGTAATTTCTGAATTTACTGAGTTAAAGGGGTTGTTCTCTCTAAACAGATGAAACCCATTTAATAAGCTGAGATTCTGAAAATTACATAAGAAAGCTGACAAACCTTTCCCCAGAAGCAGTCAACAATCAGTGGTTCCTCAGGAGTGCATGCTATAGCCTTTACTGGCTTGATCTTGTGCAGGCAAATAGAGATGTTATGAGTGCTTGAGTCTGAAGTCCTCTCCTATTTAGAAGACAGTATTTTGTAACAGTTTGCCCTAACTTCTGCCTCTTAAAATCTCTCCATCTTTCTTTTGAAGTGATTCCTGAGCCTTGGAAAAATGGAACTCCTACAAGTGACTAATTTGTGGTTGACAATTCTGCAAACAATTATATTTAATTTTTAATTTGTTTTAATTCAATTTGTTTAATTGAATTTATTATAATTTTGACAGCTATATTCTATTTGCTTTCCTATAAACTTTAACATAACTTTTTAAAATTTTCTGTGAAGATTTGCATAGAAAATTTACTGGAAATTTTATTAAATTTGTAGAATTCTTTTGGTAGGATAGTCATTTCCATAATATTTATGATATTAACCCTAATGCTGTGCATAGATCTCTGAATCTTCTGGTATCTGATATGATTTACCTCTGTAGTTTCAAGTTTTTTAAATAGACTTTTTCTTCTTCAGACATAATCTGTTGTCTTTCTCAGTATATCGTTATTATATAAAAAGGTTACAGATTTGTTAAAATACGAATGGAATTTTTTACTTTACTGAAAGTGTTTATCAGTTGTTAGAGTTTCTTAATGGAGTCTTTGAGGTCTGCTATATAGAACTACATAATCTACAAACAGAGACACTTCTTTTTTATTGTATTTTTTATCACATTTCTTTCCTAGTCTTGTCTTATTATTTGTTCTACTAGTTCTATTAGTGATTTTTTTATTGCTGTGATAAACACACCATGAACTGTCCCAACCTTGATTTATCTAACTAGGAACAATTTCAGAATGAAAAGTGAGATTTGAGCACACAGAAAGTGTACTATATACAGTTGAACACCAAGTTATGGTTATTGAATATAGATGAGTAAGGAGGCTATTATATTACATGCAAATAACCAAGGAAGCAGAGTGTGATGGTTTGTATATTCTTGGTCCAGAAAGTGGCACCATTTGGAGGTGTGGCCATATTGGAATAGGTGTGACCTAGTTGGGGTAGGTGTGTCACTGTGGGTATGGGCTTAAGATCCTCACCCTAGTTGCCTGAAGGTCAGTCTTCCACTAGCAGCCTTTGGATGAAGATGTAGACCTCTTAGATCTGCCTGCGCCATGTCTGCCTGGTTACTGCCATGCTCCCACCTTGATGATAATGGACTGAACCTCTGAACTTGTAAGCCAGCCCCAATTAAATGTTGTTTTCATAAGACTTGCCTTGGTCGTGGTGTCTGTTCACAGCAGTAAAACACTAACTAAGACACAGAGTTTATGGTATAGAGCTGGAATCCAATTTAGCTAATTTTGGCATGATTATTCTCTATCAACCAGAAGTTTTCAGACCATAAATATTCAGGTGGAGAAGATATGGTAGATAGTTTTTACACACAATCCATATTCATACCTCACAGGAAGGCTTTGCTATTTACCTCTAGGTCTCGCTCTGGGAAGACATTGTCATTCTCAGGGGAAATTTGAGTTTGAGACTAGGGAGTACAGGACATGTCACAAGTCAACTGATCTCATTGCTCCATAACTTTGTTCACTCAGGGCTTCCTTTGCTTCTTACAATAATCAAAGGGATTGTATGAAACAGTATATTTTGGCTTATAGCTTATGTGGAATAATATGACAGAAACTGACAGGCATGGTAGCAACAGCAGAAAGATGAAACCGAATACACAATGTGAATAGACTGAATAAGCCAAAAGAGGTGTCCACCACAGTCTCAGTCATTCGAACTCTTATTCTTTGATTGGTGGCTTTATTTGGAATGTTTGGGAGGTTTCACTTTGTGGACATAGGTGTTTCAGTGTATATTTAAAAATTCATTTCCTCTCTTGTTTACTCTCCAATATGGGGATAGAATAGACAACAAGTTTCTAATTACAAATAATAAGATTCCAATAGTCAAGGAATTAACAGTAATGACTGGTAAGATATATATTGTTAAATTAACACCTTTAGGGGTGATGTGCACACCAGCCAGCAGAATATTTACACAGCTCTCAGAATGGTAGACTGGATTAGACAGCTATTTGTCAACAGGCAAAATTTAACTAGTGTTAACCAGTAGTCTGCTTGAGTGCTTTGGATCATTAGCATCTTGCTCCAGCGACTGAGGTACACAAATACATTGAAGTAGAATGACTAGAGAGCAAAGCAAATGTAAAGAATACTGCCAAGGAAAGAAGTGGCAGCTTCCATGAGCTGTAGCAGGGCATTGTTAAGGCAATGGCTCAGTTATCTTGATTTTTTGGCTCACAGAGTTGTGCTTCATCAATTTTCTGTTGAATGTGAATGCTATTTCCCATAATGCATTCTGTTTCTTTCAGTGGGTGTCCATCTATGTGTATGCACAAGATATTAAATAGAGAATTCTACTCCAAGATCAGTTCAGACTTATCATTACATAATCTTGATTTCAAGTTGTGTTCTTGGACATTTATGAAATAGCATCTGGGCATTATCAATGTGGAACTTAAAGAATAACTTTTTTTTCATCATTTGAAGTATTTATAGTTTCATCCTGATGAAGGTGGTCATTGAATCTCTGGTTGCAAACAAGTTTCTAAATGCCAGATAAGACAAGGAATGTTTGCATCCTATCCAACTCTAATGCTGGGTATTTCATATGTTTGCCTGCCTTGATGTGCAACTGAAAAGTCGGTTCTAAAACATGTAGAAGAAAGAGGCAATAAAAACAAGAAATTAAAATGTTCACCCTCTGTAGCCATGATAAAAATGCAAATAAAAATAATCTGACATTTCACCTAACTCTTATCAGAATGGGTATCATCAAGAAAAAAAAAAAGACAAAAATTCTGGATGTATGGAAAATGGATATTTTATGCTCTTCGAGCAGAAAAATAAATTAGTCTAAGCACTTCAGAAATTAGCTTTGTGGTTTTACAGAAATTTAAAAATAATGATGTCATATAAAAAATCAAACCCAACTATAACAAAGATAACTTCATATTCTTGTTTATTATAGCATATGACATTTAAGATTAATTTATAGTCCACAGTGTTTAATGCCATCTCCATTTTTTTTTTCTTTTTAAGGAAAGAATGGTTGCCTCTTTGACTTACCTTTCCAGCTTTGCTAAAACTCAGCTGGAGCTATTTGTACAGTTTTACATCTAGGTAGTCTCTCTTGCTCCCTCACTCCCTCTCTACCTCTTTTTCCTTCCTTTTCTTCCCTTTCTCGTATTTCATCTGAATATCCTTCTTACAATACACTACTCTTTTTCTCTACTATAGACATTTGTTTGAGTTTAATATCAGGCATAGTGATCTATCTTACTTTAGTCTTCTGCAAGAAACTTTATTCTAATCCTGTGTCTCCCCATATAAATTTTAAAATAAGCTTGTCTATACCTACAAAAATCTCTCGGGGACTTTAGTGAGTATTGCGATAAGCTTGAAGATCAAACTAAAAAGACCTGATATTTTTGCTATGTTGAATCTTCAAATCCAAGCATATTCTGTATTTCTACAGTTTTTCTTTGAACTTTTATGTGCTTTTGAAAAATTGAGAATATATAACCCACATATATGTTAAATTTGGTTTATCAGTATTTCAAATGAAGTAATTATAATGTCCTAATACTTAATAGTTTAAACTTCACATTTCATGTTTAAATTGCTAGCTTATATCTATTCATAAATGTATTGCTGGTCAAAAAAAAGATACAATGACAAGTAAAATAAGGTCTTTTTAAAATTTTTATTTAATGTATTTTTTACACTCCAGATTTTATTCCCCACCAAGTCTACCCTCTGACTGTTGTTCCCTATTCCCCATGTAATACTTCCTTCCCAACCCCCTGTCTCTATGAGGAAGTTCCTAACCTCCCATATCCTCCCAACCTCACCAGACCTGACTACTCCCTGAGGCCTCCAGTCTTTTTAGGGTTAAGTGCATCTTCTTTATCTGATCCCAGACCTGGCAGTCCTCTGCCATATATGTCTTGGGAACCTCATATCAGCTGGTGTGTGCTGCCAGGTTGGTGGTCCAGTGTCTCAGAGATCTCCAGGTACATGTTAATTGAGACTGCTGGTCCTCCTCCTCAGCTTCTTCCAGCTTTTCCCTAACTCAGCCACAAGGATCAGCAGCTTCTGTCCATTGGTTGGGCGCAAATATCTGCATCTGACTCTTTCAGCTGCTTGTTGCATCTTTCAGAGGGAAATCATGATAGGTCACTTTTTGTGAGCATTCTATAGCCTCAGTGATAGTGTCAGGCCTTGGGAACCTCCTTGAGCTGGATTCCACTTTGGGTCTGTCACTGAACCTCTTTTTCCTCAGGCTATTCTCCATTTCCATCCCTGCAGTTCTTTGGGAGAGGAACTATTATGGATCAGATTTTTTTTTTTTTTTTTTTTTTTAGACTGTGTTGGTGGCTGAGAATGCTCTAGAATAGCCAACTATGGGACCTAGTTTGATGTCCTTTGTTATAGTATGTGAGAACACAGAAAGCAAAACAGAAGGTCCCCCTGTGATAATTTTAAAAATACGCGACTTTAGGTACTTGGTTCTTCCTGAGGAAGACCCTGAAAAAGGAAACCTGAAGAAAATCATTACAGGCAATAGTCATAAAAGTCATACTTTAGTAAGATGTAAAACTCATTACAGTTTTAATGCCATTCATTTCAATGCAGGTTATCACATAGAAACTAATATGCAAAACATCATTTCTATTTTTTTTTTTTGAAAGTCAAGATTCAGATGCACTTGAAATTTTTAAAAATAAGATTAGCAGATGAGAGCTAATCAGGGCAGTGTGTAAACTTCTGAGCTTTGTGATTTCTTTAACTCAATAATACATTTTTTTTGCAGCTCTGAGAAACTGAAACAAGCAGTTATATAATGTCAAAAACTAGGGCAGAATCCTTTCCTCTTTTTTATTATTCTCTAATAAATATCCTGCTAGACCTATTCAGCAAAGTGGCTGCTATTAATATTGCAATAATATAACTAACAAAATTAAAGGTAATAAAATATTTGTATTTTTAATAAAACATAATGTCACAGTCATACTTGCAACTGAAATAAAATGAGTTGACTTACTGCATTAATATGTATTTGCAATGCTAAAATTTTAGTGCTTTAATGATAGAAATTTCAATATATTTTAAACAAAGAAACCTCCCATATGAATATCATATGGACATTATACACTAGCAGTTTTATGTGGCATCATTTTAAAGTAAATTATGATAACCATAAAGTTAAATTAATTAAGGGAAAACTAATAAAATGCAGCACTTTTGTTTTACTATTGCAACCACTTGAGAGGTGAGGTTTAAATTGGCTCATTTTACTAAAGAGATACATAAAGCATGAAACCAGCTTATCTCAAATCCATCTACTTGGGGAAACACTGTTGTGATAATCCTGGAAAAAAAAAGATAATTTTATGCCAAAACAGTAAAACCACCATAATACTCAGGCTTTCCTTTTTCTTTTCTCTTTCTTTGTCCTGTGTATATGAAAATTTCTCCCCTGTTTCCATTCAGTCAAATTCTAAAGCAAGTTCAGGTTCCTTTCAGACTTCACAAACTCATTACATTGTCATGCCTCACCTTGAATTTGAGTTAGAAAGGGAAAGAGGATTATTGTTGAGCTTGGAATACCAAATTGCTATTTTTACTTTCATTTCAAGGCTCTCAGCCGTTGATAGTTTCTGAAAGCAACTGAGATTGCTTGGGAAAGAATGAATGTAATCCTAAAAAGGTCTGCCACAGAAATGCACCGCACTAAGTTACCCTTTGAGCAAGCTTGAGCACCATATGTCTCCTGTCTTGTCCTTTCAGCCTTTCTTCCATTACGGATAGACAGTGACAGTGGATACCCTACTTGCACTCACACATTTACTCACTACTCAAGAACCAAAAGGTGCAAGNTCTCACTCTCTTCTATTCTCTCTTTCTTACTCTCTAGCCTTTGCTATTACTCTCTCTCTCTCTCCCTTTACCTCCTCTTGGCCATGTCCCATCTCTCTCCTCTTTCTAGCTTTTCTTTTTCCCCTGCCATTCTACAATAAAGATCTAAAACCATAGACTGTCAATGTTCATCAAGGCTCGCTGTGCTTACTCTCGCCTGCGTGGGAACCTCTTTCTCTAAGCCCTCTCTCCCATAACCCTGAGGCAACAGGGTGTCGCCCCAGGTCCCCAGGTCGGGGGGCTGCCCCTTGTCCACTCCCCATTGAGTGCGGTCAGTGGCTTAGATGCCCACCCGGGGCCTAGTGGAAAGCATCTGGCAGCCCTACCACGTCCACCTGCCAAGAGCATAGGAGGAAATCTGGCCGGATGTGAGCTATCCTCGCTCCTCCTTCTTCTCCTGCCGGTTCTGTTCCCACAAATGGACATTCGTAGTTTCTCTTGAGAAACCAATAATACTCTCTGCAATATAAAATACTGAATTCATAGCCACGTTTTCCACTGTAATTTGAAATAATGATACTTAATGCACACTTAAATATTCTATTGAAAGACCTTTGACTTCAGAATTAAGTGAGTATAAAAAGAAGCTTTGAGTTAAAAAGAGTAAATAGGGGCAAAAATGAAAGAGCTAGAAAACTAGGAATTTGACTATGAGATTGTTTTTACCTAGTAACAAGAGTGAAACTACACCTATGATATGCCAACATTGCTACCCAATCAAGACCTAGAAAGTGATACAGCCTTAAACTGGCTATTGTAGAAGGAGAAATCTTATCAGAACCTCACTCCTAGAAAAATGAAATTATATATATATATATATATATATATATATATATATATATATATATATATATATATCATGGAAAAAATTAAGTGCACATTTTCAAAAAAATAGACCTGAAATCTTTTAAAATTTTTATCTTGTCAATTGCATAGCATTTTAGCATGTATAATACATTAAAATGGAAAAGAAAAATAGTTCTATTTAGAAGCTACATTAATTGCCTGCAAAATTCGTAATGTCACTGCTTTTAATAGCTGAGTAGTATTTCATTGTGGAAACGAACCACATTTTCTATCTATTCTTTGTTTGAGGGACATCTTAGGACAAAGATGGAACAGAGCCATAGGGAATAGCCATCCAATGAATGACTGGCACAATTTGAGACCTATCCTAAGGGCAAGAATCAATCTCTGCTACTATTAATAATACTCTGTGAGGCTTGCAGATAGGAGCTTAGCATACCTTTCCTCTGAGAGGCTCTAGCTAGAGAGCTGACTGAAACAGATGCAGAGACCCATAGACAAACATTACATTGAGTAAGGGGAGTCATGTCGAATAGTTGGAGAAAGATTGAGGGAACTTAAAAGGATAGGAATTTCACAGGAAGACCAATAACCTGGATTCTTGGGGATTCCAAGAGAATGAACCACCAACCGAAGATCTAGCATGGGTTAGACCAAGAATCCCTGCACTTATGTAGGAGATATGCAACTTGTGCTTCATGAGGGTCTTCAAACAACTGGAGCAAGGGCTCCTTGACTCTGATACCTACCTGTGATCCTATTCCCCTAATTGGATTGCTTTTTCTGGCTTTTCTGTTCGAGGATGAGCACATATTTCAAACAATATGTGATTGTTTTTAATCAACGTGTATATTAATTGACATCATGACAGGATCCCATATCACTGTAAACTCAATTTTCTGGGAATGTTCTTGCAAGATCTAATTTATATTAGGTTAAGAGAGATGATTGATACCTCTTCTACATCACAACAAGAATCAAGGAAGAGGGTACATTGAGCTGAGCTCTAACATTCATTGCTATCTGCTTCTTGACTATATTTACAGTTTACCCATGTGTCTACTGCTGATGTTCCCAAATATTCCCTGCTATATTTTCAATGAATGCCCTAGACTTGAAAAATAGAAAAAAAAAAAAAAAAAACTCTCTCCCCTTTGTTGTGTTTGTCAGATATTTTAGCACAGCATTAGGAGAAAGCTAACTCATCTGAAGTACAAGTACCCAGATATACTTGAGAAGTCAAACAGAACAAAGAATGGACCATTGAAGCGCAATCCATTGCCTAAAATATATGCTTGAATATTAAAGGTCAATAGCATGAGGCTCTAATTTATCTCTTATATTTGAGATCAATAGAATCTTGATATATTATATGTATATAGCTTAATTAATTTTATATACCGCTGCAAAAAACACCAAGATTAAGGCAACTAATAGAAAAAGTACTTTTTTTGGTGATTATAGTTCAGAGGGCAATTCTTGGCCATCATGGTAGCGAAATAGCAACCAATAGGTATAAATAGACCTTGAATACTTCTTGAGAGTTTACATCATTATCCGTACACAGGAGGTTGAGAGAGAGCTAAATTGGGATCAGAAAAAAAAATTAAAATCTCAAAGTCTTTCCCTATTAACATTTTCTCCAACAATGCCATACCTCCTTATCCTTCTCTAACACTTCAATTCACAGGTAACCAAGTATTCAAAGTTATGAGCTTATGTTCAAAAGAGAAACCAATGATCACACTACATTCTAATCAACACACACAACTTACTTGCATTATTATGTGATTTACTTCTAATTTATTTTCAAACCCAGTTGCAACATTGCTTCAAGTCTATAAAGACAAGTCATGCTTTAGACTTGTAAATCTGTAGGGGATTCCTACTATGTAAGGTCGCAGTCTACCATGTCTGGATATGAGGAGAGCTTTT
>LR753573.1:24651-49740 GCA_902729485.2 Mus minutoides | reverse complement strand
TTTTTTTTTTTTTTTTTTTTTTTTTTTTTTTTTTTTTTTTTTTTTTTTTTTTTTTTTTTTGGATATACCTAGAATGATATAAAAGCAGACTGGAGAGAAATAAAGCTGCTTTAGCCTCAGTACAGGCAGAGGTCATGTTGTAATTTTGTCTGTTTTCCTTTGTTAATTCTCACTCCTCACTTGAGACCCGGTTGACTGACTGAGCTGGCTTGATCATGAATAGCTCCTCTGAGTTCAGAGCAAAATGGAGGACTCCCTTTCCAACAGAGCTTCCTCTTCTCAACCTGACCATATCTGGGGAGCCCAACCCCCACAACCTCTACCTAAGGAAAGACACATGTTCCTTGACAAACCTACAAGTTCAACTTCTTCTTTCTAAATAAGAGCTTGCCCTGTGAATACTTGGGATTCCTGGAATGCTTGTCACTGCAAATGAGGCATTCCTCCACTTAAACTCCAGCCAATGATTTAATTGTAGACTGGAAACTCTTTCCCACTCTCAAAGGTTAATATAGTACCCTTGTCTATCCCAAATAAAGCATATTTTTACAGTTGTTTCACTGAAATTTTTCAAAGAGAGATGTTTCATTGAATATCTAAGAGAATTTTAACACTAAAATTCTCAGAAAAAGCCATGCCCATTGGGATTGGTTTAGACCACATTGCCTGTGAAATGTGCATGGCAGCAACATTCAGAGCCTGAAAGAGGCAAATACCATTAAGACATATAACAAAGGTGCTCAGAATAAACTGGCAATGATGCATTTTATATTAGTTTTACAGAGAAGACAGAATATTAATAATTATTCATTAATTGAATATTACATATATTTAAAATTTATGTAAGATACACAGATATTAAACACATAATTAGTTTAATTGTGACAAACTTTATTAATCCATGTATTATATCCCATGCTATTGAGTACTGCCTCTTTCATGATATTGCTCCAGCTTTGTTGTTACAACTCCAATATCCTGTTTTAAGTTTCTAGTGGAATTTGTCTTCTTGTGTGACTTCATTTTATTTTATATATACTTTTCTGAACTTATCTATATTGCTGCATCTATTAGGTAGGGTTATCTGAAATATATTATATATATGTGCATATATATATATATATATATATATATATATATATATATACATATATACTTTAGTGTGTAGATATAGATATAGATATAGATATAGATATAGTGTGTGTGTATATGCACACATATATAATATATTATCCTAAAGTATATATATATATATATATATATATATATATATATATATATATATTAAAGATTTTCCACTGTCTGAAATAAGCTTAATACCTAACCATATATAGGAAATATACTCTAGGAAAGTATCAATATTAGGAACCTGATCCAATATTAACAGCCTTGAAGGACAGTGGGGCCCAACCATTCATAATCAACAACCTATAAATCAAGGACAAGAACTTTGAACTTGTCCAAAGTATGGGTCTTGAATTAATCTGGCATTGAGGGGAGAAGTGAACTCCTAGCTGCACTGGAGATCATTAATTAATATTTATGTAAATTCAATTACAGTTGCCCCAAACATTGTACAGCAGGAACCTTTATAAACTACTCTGCCCTATAAGAGGCAGTCCAAAAGGGCAGGTCATGTACATGGAAAGGTTATAATTCCACAGAGAAAGTTGATCAGAAAACTAGAAATAGTATAAAGCTTGCCCAAAATGGAAACTGGACAAAGCTCTCTTTAGTCTTTATCTTCTTGTTCCTTAAGTGTGTTCCACTTTACTTTGCAATAAACTCAGCCTGCCTTTTACTCTGTACTCTGTGTGTGTTATCTGAGTTTTTTTCAATCAACATCACAAAGATGGGGAGCTGAAAAGACTCATACCAAGTTTCTGGTGGATATCTAGATTTTTGTTTGTTTGTTTGTTTTGTTTTGTTTTGTTTTTTGAGACAGGGTTTCTCTGTGAAGCTCTGGCTGTCCTGGAACTCACTTTGTAGACCAGGCTGGCCTTGAACTCAGAAATCTGCCTGCCTCTGCCTCCCGAGTGCTGGGATTAAAGGAGTGCGCCACCACACCTGGCTCAGATATCTAGATTTTGCACTGGCATATTTCATTAAGCTAATAAACCTTTAATCATTAGAAATTTTGTAATACCTACAGGCAAATGAACATTGAAGAAAAAGAAGAAAGTTTGAAAAATTCCTTAAAGTCATTTACCTAAATGCTTTGACATTTGGAAAGCTATGCTTTTTAACTTACAGTTTCAGGTCCCAGTTGTACTATTTTTATACTCTTATTTCTGGGTTTATTTAGCCAAAAAAAAAAAAAAAAAAACAGAGGTGGCAGAAGATTCAGTATGAGAGCTATTCTCCAGGGCATATCTGCCAGTATTTTATTTTCCCAATACATCTTATTTTAAGATATAGCAGAAAAAGACTTGAAGCTCTTCTCAGTGAAATGGAGATTCTTGGGTTTGCCACTCTGCTTTCTCCAGCATCATCATATAATCAATCTCGAGAGTCTCAGCTACAGTCCCAGCACAGACGCAATGCAAGAAGCTTTCTCTACCCTTAGTTGTCAGGTAAAGGACTTCAAATAGCATGGATAAAATGAAAATGTATTACTGTGTTCATAAATCACACTTTAAACATAGATAGAACAGATAGTTCAGTGGGTATATAACCACATTAAGGGCAGGCCCTATGCCCAGCAGTAGATGGCCAATGCAAAATGAACTTAATGGGATTTTATTTGTTCTGATTCATATTGCTTTGTATGGATATTTTAAAAATCTTAACGGTCTTTTTTTTTTTATATATTATGGGCTCTGAATTTGTGTTTTGATGATTTTTTTTCTTTGTGTATGTGTGTGTGTTTGTTTCATATGCTTTTCTTTTTTTTGTGATTCTGTTGTTATTAATTCTATTTTGTTTGTTCATTGTATCTTTGCTTGCTTTTAAAAGAAAGAATAAACAATGTATGGAGTTGGAGATATCTGGAAGGACATCAGACTATGTTGTATGCATTTTCAAGAAAAGGCAATAAAAAACTGAAGTTCGCTTAAACAGAAGTTTTAAATAAAAAGTAACTAAAATATAAATATAAAAATAAAATGGTTGTGTCATATCAATTTGACTTAAATTACTTCTCCTTTTAGGAAAAAAAAAGGATTGCTTAAACAAAGACACATCTTTTCCTATTAGATAAGGTAAATTATATACACATCACTATTTAAAATGTAGTTCTCAAAGTAGATAGCATAGTGCAGACACATATTTGCTCCCACACATATCTGGCAGTCTCAGTGGCCACATATGATATCAACCTGCTCTCACATAGGAGAAACCAAACTTCTCGTTTTCTTTTTAAGGAGTTATTAGTTTCACAGCCAGGAGTATGTTAGACATCTGATCTCTAGAGAGAGGAAGGAGGGTTCTTCCCAGCTTATTACAGTTCAAAGACATGGCTGCCAGGTTCCAGAGAAAGACTCTGGCATTTAGAGGTATTTATAGAAATTTCATATACAGCTATTTCTTTTTTATTTTATGTTGTATTATAAAAATTCTTACCTTTGTTTTTAAGTCTTATTTTCTCCAATGGAATAATTGTAAATCCAGTAACAAATCTTTTTTATAATAATCAAAGAGAGGATTACTATTGACCTGAGATAGATGGAGACAGGGGATGAGGGGATGCTGCTTAATACTCTAATATACAGGGAAGCCTGTTTCAGGGAATTGTCCAATCAAAATGATAACAATGTTGACATGAGAAAAAGATAAAGTAATTTAATAAATTCTATCATAGATGCTAATAAAAATAATTTTGCTTATATTGACAGTTATAATTTGGTACTGTCTGATGGCAATTCAAAAGTTGATATTGATAAGCAAAGAAATATTAATTCTATACAACATGGGTAGATCATTTTCATCCTATTCAACATGGGTAGATGCATATCGATTACTTTCTAATCACTGAATAACCTCAATAAAAAATTTATGAAAATATCAAGTTCAGTAGGCAACAGGCATAGTATGCAGGTTTCTGAAGATATCAAATTCAGTAGGCAGCAAGTAGAGTATGCAGGTTTCTGAAGATATCAAATTCAGTAGGCAATAGGCATAGTATGCAGGTTTCTAAAGATATTAAATTCAGTAGGCAGCAGGTATAGTATGCAGGTTTCTGAAGATATTCAGTAGGCAGCAGGTATAGTATGTAGGTAAAAGCCAGCCCTTTGGTCTCTACTGTGAAGGTTTGTTTGAAAGAACTTGACACAACTAAAACAAAACCTTGTCTGTGATATAGAGGAGTTTGCCCAATGCCATATTTTCACTATGGCTTGGACAAGTATTTCATGTTGTCCAAAAAATTCTGTAAAAATTAAATACAAAAGCAGTTCCAATGACATCTGAAAATAATGAAAAATAAGTCAATTGCTCTTTGAAAATAAATGTTTTTAATATGGAATGCATTAGGTCTAATAATGTTTAAAATATAAATGTTTGCATAAAATGGCTTTCAAAGTAGAAAGCTTTATCTTAAACAACCAGATCATGTGTGGTTTATTACCCAAATGTGTTGAAAGCATAAAACACATTATTTAATGGGATTCTGGACTGTTAAAAATCTAAACTAAAAAACAGTATATGGATGACTTTAATATTAATTAAAAGGGATATCATCATTAAAATTATCTAAGATAATCTGTGAAGGATATGTAAAATCTTTACAAATTAACACAATATTCTTATTATTTCTAAAAACATTCAATATCTGCAAAAATAGAATAAACAATTCATAGAAATAATTTATTCCCAGGGACCTGAAATCCCCTTTGTTCTGATTGCACTGTTCCAAAATCCATTATTCCTCAGCACCATATCTGAAACAATTTGACTGTGATTGTATCGGATCAAAAGCTTCATCTTTCATTCACCAAATAATGGATTTTTTAAAATTATTTTTTACTTTCTTGACAGTAGACTGAAGTACCTTCACTTTGATTATACTCAAAGAGGTCTAAGTAGATTGTTTTCCATTTAGGAATTGTTCTTTTTATTTGCTGTTTCCAGGGTTCTATATTGTTTGCCAACCACTTAATGTTCCATTCTGAATAAACAAGCAAAACTTCTCATAATAAAGGAGAATTCTACATCACAAGTAGAACAAAATGAAAAATCCTTTGAATTGTAATTTAACTTTCATGCTTATTGCATTCTAAACTTTATGTGTGTGTGTGTATGTATGCATGTATATATATATAAAACCTTGATTTTAGACAAAACAAGAGCTGGAGATATTGCTCAGAAGTTTAGAACACTGACTTTTTTTTTTTTCTTTTACAGAGGTTCTCAGTTTAATTTCTAGCATCATGATGGCTCACAACCATCAAAAGTTATTCCAGTAGGGTCCTGGGAGCCTCTCACTTCCCTGTCATCTGGAACTTTCTAGTGGCTACCCATGTCCCCCATACCCTACTTACATATATTTCTATTCAATTTCCTGGCCCTCTTTACTTCTCTCCTTGTGCCCTTCCCCCAGATTTGAGCAGGCTGGTTCATACCTTGCTTGCTACAGGTTACTAGCCCACCTAGGGTGGAGTCTTCTGACCTAGGTAAAGTTTATTGTCCTGCCACATCTGCAGCTTTTCTCTGAGACACCACTAACTGCTGAGAGGCTGAACCTGTTCTGACACAAATCAGTGATCCTCACAAAACAGTGATGTGGTGGGGGATGGGTTCTTCCCCCTTTATAAGCTGGAACTCTTAAGTAAACATTGGCCTTGATCAGAAGACTTTATCTTGGCTCTTTATTTCTCTTGCAGCCTTTCCCATCCAAACCGCCATCTTTACTTTCAGGAACCCAGGAACCACTAGTGGCTACAAGCAGCTACATCTGTCCCTTCTACAGCCTGATCCTGCCCCCTTTACCTCCCCTCTTCTCTTTCTTCTAGGTCCCTCCTTCCTTCTACTTCCTGTGATTATTTTGTTCCCTCTTCTATGTAGGATTAAAGCATCCATACTTTGGTCTTCCTTCTTCTTAAGCTCCATATGGTTTATGGGTTATATCGTGGGTATTATGAGATTTGGGGCTAAAATCCACTATTCAGTAAGTACATACCCTGTGTGTTCTTCTGTGTCTGAGTTACCTTACTCAGGATGATATTTTCTAGTTCCATCCATTGCATGAGAATTTCATAAAGTCCTTATTTTTAATAGTAGGGTTGTATTCCCTTGTGTAAATGTACCACTTTTCTGTATACTTTCTTCTGCTGAAGGACATCTGAGTTGTTTCCAAGTTCTAGCCATTACAAATAAAGTTGCTATAAATATAGTGTAGCATGTTTCCTTGTTATATGTTGGAGCATCTTTTGGGTATATCCCCAGTGGTAGTATAGCTGAGTCTTCAGGTATACTATTTTCAATATTCTGAGGAACCACCAGAATGACTTCCATGGAGTTTTACCAGTTTTTAGTCTTACCAGCAATCAAATGGTGTTATTCTTTCTCCATATCCTTGGCAGCATCTGCTGTCACCTTCATTTTTGATCTTAGCCATTCTTAGTGTGCAGTGAAATCTCAGGGTCATTTTTATTTGCATTTCCCTGATGACCAAGGATGTTGAACATTACTTGAGTTTTTTTCTTGGTTATTTTAGATTCCTCAGTAAAGGAGTCTTTGTTTAGTTTGTATCCCATTTTTTAATTGGATTACTTGGTTCTTTAGAGTCTAAATTGTTGAGTTCTTTGTATATATTGTATATTAGCCCATTATCTGATATAGGGTTGGTAAAGGTATTTTCCCAATCTGTAAGTTTCTGTTCTATCCTATTAATGGTGTCCTTTGTCTTATAGAAGCTTTTCATTTTCATGTGGTCTCATTTGTCAATTGTTGATATTATAGCCTCAGCCATTCTTGTTCTGCTCAGCAAAATTTATCCTGTGCCTATGTGTTCAAGGATTTTTCCCACTTTTTCTTTAATTAGATTCAGAGTATCTGGTTTTGTGTGAAGGTCCTTGATCCACTTGGACTTGAGCATTGGACTTGAGCTTTGTAGAGGAGATTAAAATGGATCAACTTGTACTCTTCTACATGCAGACCAGCAGTTAGGCCAGCACCACTTGTAAATGCTGTGGGTTTTTTTTCCCGGTGTATGTTTTTGCCTTCTTTATCAAAGACCAAGTGAGCATAGGTTGTGTGATTACTTCTCTGCCTTCAATTCTATTGCATTGATCTATCTGTCTGTACCAATATCATATAGTTTTTTTTTTTTTATCATTATTGCTCTGTAGTACAGATTGATATCAGGTATAGTGATTTCCTGAGAATTTCCTTTCTTGTTGAGGATTGTTTTCAATATCCTGGGTTTTTCTCTTACTCCAGATATAGTTGAGAATTGTTCTTTCTATCCCTCTTACCAATTGAGTTAAAATTTTAGTGGGAATTCCATTGAATCTGTAATTGCTTTTGAAAAGATAACCATTTGTAGTAAATTAGTTCTACTGATCCATTAGCATTTGAGATCTTTCTAGCTCCTAAGATCTTCTTCACCTTTCTACAGAGACTTGAAGTTCTTGTAATATATAATTTTCACTGGCTTGGTTAGAGTTATGCCAAGATAATTTATATTATTTGTGACTATTGTGAAGGGTGTTGTTTCCTTAATTTCTTTTACAATCTATTTATCATTTGTGTAGAGAAAGGCTACTGATTTATTTCAGTTAATTTTATATCTAGTCATTTTGCTAAAGTTGATTAGCAGGTGAAGTTTTCTGGTAAAATTTTTGGGGTCTCTTATGTATACTATCATATCTGGAAATAGTGATATGTTGACTTCTTCCTTTCTGATTTGTATCCCTATAACCTCCTTTTGTTGTTTAATTGCTCAGGCTAGAACTTCATGTATATATTGAGTAAATAGTGAGTGAGTAGGATGATTTAAGTGAGATTTGTCACTTCAATCATGAGAGATTTGTCCCTAACTTAAGTGTGATTGCCTCAAGTCTCTTTCCATTTTATTTGATGTTGTTTTTCAGTTTGCTGTATATTATTTTTTATTATGTTTAGGTATGTGACTTGATTTCCTGATCTTCCCGAGACGTGTAACATGAAGGGTGTTATATTTTATCAAAGCATTTTTTTACTATCTAATAACATGATCATGTGATTATTTTTTTTCCTTTGATATTGTTTATATTGTTGATGGATTTCTGTATATTAAGCCATCCCTGCATCTCTGGGACAAAAACCTATTTGATCATGGTTCATGATCATATTGTTTTTTGTTTTTTTGGATACAATGTGCCAGAATTCTATTGTATATTTTTGTATTGATATTCATAAATGAAATTGTTCTGAAGCTCTCTCTCTCTCTTTGTTGTGTCTTTTTGTTTTTATTTTCCTTTCTCCCCCCCTCCTCCGCCCCCATGTATTTTGGCTATCATTCAGCCCTTTCTGTTCTCCTTCCTTCTCTTCCTCTCTTCACTCTCTCCTTCCTTTCCCTTTCTGCTTTCCTCCCTCCCTCCCTTCCTCCCTTCCTCCCTTCCTTCCTTCCTTCCTTCCTTCCTTCCTTCCTTCCTTCCTTCCTTCTTTCCTTCCTCTTTTTTCCCCCCAAGACAGGGTTTCACTGTGTAGTCTTGGTTGTCCTAGAACTTGCAACTCACTTTGTAGACCAGGTTGGCTTCAAAATCACAGAGATTCTTCTGCCCCTGCCTCCTGAGTTCTGGGTCTAAAGTTGTGTGCCACCATGACCCCACTCATCTCTTTTTTGATTATTGACATCATTCTTCTCTTTCTTTCCTAAGAATTTAGTCTATACTTTGTTATCATGACCTTTGTTTTTCATGGGTATTGGGGAAATATACAACCTACTATCTGACCCAAGATATACCAGCATGAGTAACTGTGCTACCCCTAATGTTGGCAGCATCCACGTGGGTAAATGAGAATGGAAACTGGTGTAGCCACTATGGAAGTCAGTGTACATTCCTTTAAATACTAAAAATAATGACTACATGATCAAGTTATTCTGTTCCTATATACAAATACCCAAAAGACTCTTACCATCATGCCACAGAACTATTGCCTATCCATTCTTATTTGTGATTATTCACAATAGAAAATAAATGGAACAAGCATATATATTTACTAACAGATGAATGATAAAGAAAATATGTGTTCATATACTCAATGGAACTTTATGAAACCATGAAGAATTTTTAAACCATCTACTACATTTGCAGAAAAATGAATGCAGCAGGATATCATTAAATTAAGAAAAATAAGCCAGCTTCAGAAAGATCAATACAAAGTTTTCTCTCATGTGCACAATTTTATTTATATTCATTCTCTCTATCTATCTATCTATCTATCTATCTATCTATCTATCTATCTATCTATCTATCTCTGCCTTCATCACTGCATGTGTGCCTGTATGTGTACTGGTCATCAAAGTAGAAAGGAAAACATGAGATGAGAGGAAGAGATCTCAAAGTTAAGAGGGAGATGAAGGGGGATAAAAGAGTGTAATGAGGTGCCAAAGGCAGAAGAACAGGACTTCTTAGTGGGCGGCAGGGTACCACTTACTTGATATGAGAGTAGGGGACACTGGAGGAGAGGGCTGAATCAGAACACAGTAAAATGACATACATGCATAAAGATTTTATAATAAAATAAATGCATGGCTTTGTGTGGTAACTTAAAAACAATAAAGGAGAGAAAATTTCCCAACGTTTCAGAAGACTTCAGACTTTTGAGGACCCACACTTTGGTTTTCCTTCTTCTTGAGCTTCCTGTGGTCTTTGAATTGTATCTTGGGTATTCCAAGCCTTTGGGCTAATATACACTTATTAATGAGTGCATACCATGTGTGTTCTTTTGGAATTGGTTTAACATAGTCAGGATGATATTTTCTAGTTCCATTCATTTACCTAAGAATTTCATGAATTCATTGTTTTAATAGCTGTATAGTACTCCATCGTGTAAATGTACCATATTTTCTGTATCCATTCCTCTGTTGAAGGACAACTGGGTTCTTTCCAGCTTCTTGTTATTATAAATAAGGCTTCTATTAACATAGTAGAACATGTGTCCTTTTTGTAAGTTGGAGGAACTTTTGGATATATGCCCAGGAGTTGTATAGCTGAGTTGTCAGATAAGTGACATAATAGACTATATCCAATTTTATTGAGTATTTTTGCATCAATATTCATAAGGGAAATATGTCTGAAGTTCTCTTTCTTTGTTGGGACTTTGTATGGTTTAGGTATAACTGTAATTGTGGCTTCATAGAATAAATTGGGTAGCATCCCTTCTGTTTCTATTTGGTGGATTATTTTGAAGAGAATTGGTATTAGGTCTTCTTTGTAGGTCTGATCAAATTCTGGGCTAAACCCATCTGGACCTAGGTTTTGTTTGTTTGAAAGACTTTTGATGACTGCTTCTTCTCAGGACCTCATGGTACCTTTTCCATAATTGACTATATAATTTGTCACAAAACATGTCTCAACGGATACAAGATGATTGAAATAATCCCAACCATCTTATCAAATCACCATGAACTAAGCCTGGTCTCAAAACCCAGCAAAAATAATGGAAATCACACATACACATGGAGACTGAACAATGCTCTACTCAATAATAACTTGATCAAGGAGGAAGTAAAGAAATAAATTAAAGACTTTTTTTTTAGAATTTAATGAAAACAAAGGCACATTATACCAAAACTTATGGAAAACAAGAAAGCGGTGCTGAGAAGAAAACTCATAGGTCTGAGTGCATACAAAAAAAGAAAAAAAAAATTGAGAGAGAATACACTAACAGCTTGACAGCATACCTTAAAGCTGTAGAACAAAAGGATTCAAATATGCACAAGAGGAATAAACAGCAGGAAATAATCAAACTCAGAGCTGAAATCAACCAAATCGTAACAAAAAGAACTATACAAAGAATCAACAAATGCAAGAGCTGGTTCTTTCACAAAATCAACAATATAGATAAAGCCGTAGCAAGACTAAGCAGAGGGCACAGAGACAATGTGTAAATTAATAAGATCAGAACTGAAAAGGGAGACATAACAACAGAAACTGAGAAAATTTTTAAAAAATCATCAGAGCCTACTACAAAAGCCTATACTCAACAAAACTAGAAAATCTGGATGAAATGGGTAATTTTCTAGACAGCTACCAGGCACCAAAGTTAAATCAGGAACAGTAAACCATCTAAATAGTCCGCAAACACCTAAAGAAATTGCAGGAGTCTTTGTTGGATCTTTTTGTGGCTTAGGTATCAGCATAACTATGGCTTTATAGAATAAATTGTGTAGTATTCCTTCCAATTCTATTTTGTGGAGTGATTTGAGAAGAATTGGTATTGGGTCTTCTTTGAAGGTCTGATAGAATTCTGCACTAAAACCATCTGGCCCCGGGATTTTTTTGTTTGGAAGACCTTTAATGACTGCTTCTTTTTCCTTAGGAGTTATGGGACTGTTTAGATAATTTATCTGATGCTGATTTAACTTTGGTATGTGATATCTGTCTAGAACATCATCCATTTCATCTAGATTTTCCAGTTTTGTTGAGTAAAGGCTTTTATGATTTTATGATTTACTTTTAAATTTCTTTATTTTTTAATTTCTTCAGTTTCTACTGTTATTTCCTCCTTTCATTTCTGATTTTGTTAATTTCGAATACTGTCACTGTGTCTTCTAGTAAGTTTGGCTAAGGGCTTATATATCTTGTTGGATTTTTTTCAAAGAACCATCCCTTAGTTTTGTTGATTCTTTGTACAGTTCTATTTCTTTCCAATTGGTTGACTTCAGATGTGAGTTGGACTATTTCCTGCTGTTTACTCCTCTTGGTTGTGTTTGTTTCTTTCTATTCTAGAGCTTTCAGATGTGCAATTAAGTTGATAGTGTAGGATCTCTCCAATTTCTTTATGAAGTTATTCAGTACTATGAATTTTTTTTCTTAGCACTACTTTCATTGTGCCTGATGACTTGGTTTGCTGTTTTTATTTTCATTAAATTCTAGAGAGTATTTAATTTCTTTCATTACATCTTCCGTGATCATGTT
The DNA here is from genome assembly GCA_902729485.2 of Mus minutoides. NCBI lineage: Eukaryota > Metazoa > Chordata > Mammalia > Rodentia > Muridae > Mus > Mus minutoides. Next base: position 37,675 of record LR753573.1, on the reverse strand, counting down.
ATCATTGAGTAGATACTTGCTCAGCTTCCCTGAGTATGTGGGATTTCTGTTGTTTTTGTTGTTATTGAAGACCAGCCTTAATCCATGGTGATTTGATAGGATTGTGTCAGTCTTCTTGTACCTGTTGAGGCTTGTTTTGTGTTTGATTATCTGTGTCAGTTTTGGAGAAGAAGAAAGTATATTCTTTTGTTTTAGGGTGAAATGTTCTATGGATATATGTTAAATTCATTTGGGTCATTCCTTCTGTTAATTTCACTGTGTTTATATTTAGTTTCTGTTTCCATGATTTGTACATTGGTGAGAGTATGGGGGTGATATCTCTTACTATACTGTATGAGTAGTAATGTGTTTTTGAGCTTTAGTAATGCTTTTTTTTACAAATGTGGTTGACCTTGAATTTGGGATGTAGATGTTTAGAACTGAGAGTTCATCTTGGTGGATTTTTTTCTTTGAAGAGAATAAAGTGTATTTTTCCAACTCTTTTGATGACTTTTGGTTGAAAGTCTGTTTTAATGGATATTAAAATGGCTACTACAGCTTGTTTATTAAGACCATTTTTCTTAGAATTTTTTCCACCTTTTAGTCAGAGGTTGTGTCGGTCTTTGCATTGGATGTGTGTTTCCTATATGTAACAAAATGCTGGATCATATTTATGTTTCCAGCCTGTCAGTCTGTATGTCTTTTTCCTGGGAACTGAGTCCATTGATGTTGAGAGATACTGAAACTAATGATTGGTGGTTCCTGTTATTTTTGTTGTTAATGGTTGTATTGTGTTAGTGTGGTTTTCTTATTTTGGGTTTGTTGTTAGACAATTGATTTCTTTCTTTTTTCATTGATATAGTTTCCTTTTATGTGTTGGAGTTTTCATTCTATTTTCTTCTATATGACTGGATTAGTAGGAAAATTGTTTAAATTTGGTTTTCTCAAAGAATATCTTGGTTTCTCCATTATATGTTACTTGGCATTTTTTCTTCCTGCTTTTAATATTCTTTTTTGTTCTCTGCATTTAGTGTTTTGATTATTATGTGATGGGAGGATTTTCCATTCTGGTACAATCTATTTGGTGTTCCTTAGGCTTCCTGTTCATTTATTGCCATTTCCTTCTTTAAGTTAGGCAAGTTTTCTTCTATGATTTTGTTGAAGATGTTTCCTTGTCCTTTGCATTAAGAATCATTTCTCTCTTCTATTCCTATTATTTTTAGGCATGCTCTTTCATTGTGTCCTGAATTTCTTGGATGTTTTGGGTTAGGAGTTTATGCACTTTGTATTTTCTTTGTTGTTTCAATATCTTCTATGGTATCTTCTACACCTGAGATTCTCTCTTCTATCTGCTATATTCTTTTGGTGATGCTTGCATCTGTAACTCCTGATCAATCTCTTTCCTCAATTTTCCATCTCCAGGGTTACCTCCTATTATGATTTCTTTATTGTTTCTATTTCCATTTTTAGATCCTAGATGGGTTTCTTCAATTCGTTCACCTGCTTGACTATGTTTTGCTGTATTTCTTTAAGGAGATTGTGTGTTTCCTCTTTAAGAGTTTTTACCTGTTCCACTATGTTCATAGCAGCCTTATTTATAATAGCCAGAAGCTGGAAAGAACCCAGATGTCCCTCAACAGAGGAATGGATACAGAAAATGTGCTACATCTACACAATGGAGTACTATTCTGCTATTTAAAAAAAATGAATTTATGAAACGCTTGGGCAAATGGATGTATCTGGACGATATAATCCTTAGTGAGGTAACCCAATCACAAAAGAAATCATTGGGTATGCACTCACTGATAAATGGATATTAGCCCAGAAACTTAGAATATCCGCGATACAATTTGCAAAACACAAGAACATCAAGAAGGAAGACCAGCTCATGGATACCTCATTCCTCCTGTGAAGAGGAAACAAAATACCCATGAAAGGAGTTACAGAGACAAAGTTCAGAGCTAAGATGAAAGGATGGACCATACAGAGACTACCCCACCACAGGGGATCCATCCCATAATCAGTCATTAAACTCAGACACTATGGCATAGGACAGCTAGTGCCTACTTAAGGGACTCTAATATAGCTGTCTCGTACAGAAGTGGATGCTCATAATCATCTATAAGAGGGCCCATAATGGCGAAACTAGAGATAGAACCCCAGGAGCTGAAGGGGTCTGCAACCCTAGAAGAGGATCAACAATATGAACTAACCAGAACCCCCAGAACTCATGTCTCTAGCTCCATATGTAGCAGAAGATGGCCTAGTCGGTCATCATTGGGAAGAGAGGCCCCTTGGTACTGCAATCTTTATATGCCCCTATACAGAGGAACGCCAGGGCCAAGGAGTGGGAGTGGGTGGACAGGGGAGCAGGGAAGGGGGAAAAATATCTAATAAAAAAATTGGAAAAAAAATAAAAAAGTGAAAAGTTAAAAAAAAAAAGTTTTTACCTGTTTACTTGTGATCTCCTTTATGGCTTTAAGGTAGTTACTTATATCATACTTAAGGTCCTCTATCATCTTTATGACTTGGATTTTAGGTTTGAGTCTTGCTTTTCAGGTGTGTTAGGCTATCTAGGGCTTGCTATGGTGGGAGAGCTGAGATCTCACGGTGCCAGTTGGCATCGGCTTCTCTTGCGTAAGTTCTTATGCTCACCTTTCCTCATCTGTTTATCTCAGGTATTAACTGGACTTTTAGTCTTTGACCGGATCCTTTACTTACTGTGAGTCTGTGAGTCTGGTTGTGATGGAGCTCCTGGGAGTCATATTGTCTCTAGATGTGTGGCAGGAGTGCTGGCTCTGCACCTGGCACTTGTGTGCTAGAAGGAAGATGTGTCTCTGTCAGGACAATGCAGATAGGTTTGCCTCCTCTGGGTCCTGTGGGGACCCCAGTTAGGTCAGATTTTAGGACAGAGGTGTATGTATCACCTGTTAGTTTAGTTGTGTCAGAGCACATGAAAGTCAAGCTGACTTTGGGTTTTGAAAGGTATCTGGAGCACAGGCTCTGCCTTGGCCAAGTTTTGGTTTGGAAGGAAAATCCCTAGGTTTATTGTTATACTACAGCTTATTCTTGTAACTCACAAGGTTCAATTCTGGATAAGACTGATGGGTTCAATATTGATAAGACTTTTCTCCTCTGGTAGCATGCATAGCAATTTCCAGCACCATGAAAGATAACCAGTAATGATTAGGTTTTCAGATCAATATAAACTTCAGTTATTCAAATTCTATGAATTATGTAGGTAGTATATTCAGTAAGAGAGGCACAGTCAACTTTTCATAGGCATTAGTGAGCAATGACATTGGCCTGTAATCATTTGGGTTTTATAGGAACTCAAAGGCAAACATTTCTAATATCACCAGTAGCAGTAATCTATTATTAGTACTGTATCTTCGATTCATCTGCCTGTTTTCATGACAATGATATGATTTTCCAATATAGTAACTTAATTATCAATGTACATATGTATATATAATTTTAAAATTCTTCTTTAGTTGTATCTTCTAGTTGAATTTTATGATGCTTAGTGTCAGTTTTCCATCCTTATATTATCTTTTTAGCCCATTCTTGTCATTCACCACCCGTATAACTATATAATAAATAACATTGTTTTTCAAATGCAGAGATATCAAAGAAAGATGGAACAAATTTTTACTATCTACATACTACAGAGAGAATCTTAGTTTTAGCCAATACATAGAACTCAAAAAAAAAAAAAATCCAAGAATACAAACAACACAATTAAACATTGGACCTAGGATACATAATTACATACACACACACACACACACACACACACACACACACACACACACTCATGCAAACCAAAGTTGCACCTATGCATTTAGAATATGTGTGTGTGTGTGTGTGTTCCAAAAATAATTGAAAAGAAAAAAAAAAAAGAGCATGGATTTTAAAGAGAGCAAGAATGCAGATTGACAGGGTAAAAGAAGAGAAAAGAGAATTGGGAAAATTATGTAATTATATTATAAGCTTAGAAAATAAAAGAAAATATTATAGTCAGTCCTCAAAATACACAATTCAAGTTGCTGAAGCAAATTTTCTAATTTGTTCAACATATTTAACTACCAGAGGAAAACAAATCAAAACTACTTTAAGAATTGTTATCCCAAGCAGAAGGTAAAAATAACATGATGACAAATGGTTATGTGGATGAGGAGAATGGAAATTTTATTCACTGCTGGAAGCAGAACAAACAGATCCACTCAATAGTCTTTATAAGACTAGAAAGAAGTCTACCAAGTGATTCAGCTATATCAATCTTATGTATATACTCCATGTACTGTGCCTCCTAGCACAGAGAAACTCAGTCATTCATTTCATTGCTGCTCTTATTTATAATAAGATAATAGAAATGGTTGAGAAATTGATAAGCTGATAAATGAATAATAAAAAGGGGATCCATTTATAGAAATAATATGATTAGCTCTTAAGAAAGACATCATAGGTAAATGAATACTACTAGAAACAATCACTCTCATTGAGATAACTCGGGAATACAAAGGCAAGAATTGTATGTTTCCTATCATTTTTATATGTAAGTATTTAATCTTTAAATACGTGTTTCTTATTTAGAATATCCGCAGATATCTGGACATTTCTAAGGGGCCAAGCACAGTGGCATAAAGGAGGAAGGGAAATAATGAAATAATTTTTTATATAGTTTGAACTACTAATATAAATGTATGTCAACACACATGCCCATGCATGTAATATGCAAACAATAATAATTAAAAATCAAGCCTACAATTATACATTTTGAAGAATTATAATATAAGTGAGTATATCCTAGTTTGGATTTAACTTCTCCAGATATGAAACTTCTTAATTTCCTCTAAACAAGTAGCCATGTTTATCTCTCATAACCTTTATAAGAACTGAGATAAGCTTCAGAGATCAAAGGAGACTGGGCATATCCAGAGTAGTATAGCTGTACATGTAAGAGAAGAAAAAATTAGAATAAAATTAATATAGGAAAATAATTTAAATATGAATAGACAGTTTCTCTAGTCTGCCCTCAGGTGGAACAAGACACAGGAATTTGTGATGTTCCTACCTCCAAATCCATTGCCTATCTAGGTTAACTCTAGATAATATACAGCCATACAGTACATAAAGGTGACATTAAATGTCCATTTGCTTTAGTGAATTATGGTAATAATGATCTTTAAAGCAATATGTGACAACATAGACTCTGATATATTTGAACAGGGACAACAATAGAAAATTAAGAACTTCACTGCATTTATTTCAAAAATTGCACTGAATTCATTCACCAAATAAGTTAGGAAAGATATAAAATTTAGGTATATTTGTAAATATATATGTGTGTGTGTGTGTGTGTGTGTGTGTGTGTGTGTGTGTGTGTTTGTCTGTCTTTCTGTATCTGTGTGTTATTATTTAAGTTTTATTTATTATATGTAAGTACACTGTAGCTGTTTTCAGACACACCAGAAGAGGGCATGGGATCTCACTGAGTGTTATTAATGTTATGTGGGTAAGAGAAAGAAAACAAATTTGTACTCAGGGAATGAGGGTTTTTTTTTTTTTATGTGTATTTTAATGGAAATCATCCAGAATTGTTTAAAATGACCTCTACTTTCTGTCTAATTACAGAATTTAATCAATATTTCCCAATATCATGCTGAGTGCTTTCTTAATTAAATCATTTTGTGTATGTATCCTAATGAAGTTTCCTGATTCACTGCTTCATGTACTGTGCAGCAATTTGATAATAGAAGCAAAACAATTCAAGTCTTTATTGTTTATCTTTGCTGAAAAATTTTAATCAGTTCTCTTAGAATTTCTGATATGTGTAATATGTTTTGATTATACACCCTCCAAAACTCTTCCTAGATCCATCAACCCCTTCCGCCAAACATTGTTATTTCTCTTCAACTCCTCAAGATTAATTTGTGCTGACAAGCACATTATCAGATTTGCATTTTTTTCACTTAAGAATAGTTAACTTACAAAGGGCCATAATATTAATAAACACTGATAATTCCTTTATTAGTAGTTAACTATTTCCAGAAAAAGTGGCCTCTATATGCAACTACACAAACAGGTGTACCTACACACATATTTGTACCACATATATACCCCAAAACCTTAGGAGGGAAAAACAATAAATGTCTTTAAGTCTGATTACTCAAAGTTAATAATTAATAATTTTGGACATAAATAAGCATTATCTATGCAAATAGGTGTGTTTAAAGTGAGAATATATACTCTATTTTTATAGCAAGAATGTTGTCCCCTGGGGCTGGTGAGATGGCTCAGCGGGTAAGAGCACCCGACTGCTCTTCCGAAGGTGATAAGTTCAAATCCCAGCATCCACATGGTGGCTCACAACCATCCGTTACGAGATCTGTCGCCCTCTTCTGGAGGGTCTGAAGACAGCAACAGTGTACTTACAAATAATAAGTAAAATAAATCTTTAAAAAAAAAAAAAGAATGTTGTCCCCTAATTTATAAAAGAATTTGTGTTCTCTGAGCAAACCATGGATGTCTCAGCCTATCTCTAAATTTCAGGCATATCTTGACAAAGGAAGGAGGCCTTAAGACTTTTAAATAGCAGCAAAAGAAGGCAATGACATGGTGAGAAAAACAAAGGAGCAACAAGTTTTATGACCTCCAAGTCACTGGGAAGCTGGACCAGAATAAATGGGTGTGATTAAGAGGCTGTGTTGTGGAGTCCCTGAAGTTGCTAACTACTGAATCTTTGCTGCTGAGACCAAAGGGGAATACAATTTGACATACATATAATAAGACTGTTTTTCCGAATTCAAAGAGAAAGACAGAGCCCACCCTCTTCTTTTCTTTTGACTCTCTAGCTCTATTGCTTTCATTCTACGTGAAGAATGGAACCACCACTAATTACCAAATTGAACTCTCTAGCTCTTTGAAAAATATAAACTTGAGGTTAATGTAATAACTAGCCATATTACCTGTTACAGATTTGACCACCTAGGAAGAACTCAGGAACAGTATATATACAGTACAGTAATCCAGGGCAGGATTGATAACTTTAAACAAAGGGGCCCCCAACGGAGAAGCTAGAGGAAGTACCCCAGGAGCTGAAGGGGTCTGCAACCCTATAAGAGGAACAATAATATGAATTAACCAGAACCCTCAGGGCTCGTGTATGTAGCTGCATATGAAGCAGAAGATGGCCTAGTCGCCCATCATTGGGAAGAGAGGTCCCTTGGTATTGCAAACTCTATATTCCCCAATACAGTAGAACGCCAGGGCCAAGAAGTGGGAGTGGGTGAGTAGGGGAGAAGGGCGGGGGGGGGGAGGGTATAGGGAGCTTTCGGGATATCATTTGAAATGTAAAATAAGAAAATATCTAATAAAAAATAGAAAAAAAGTAAAGCAAACAAACAAACAAACAAACAAAACCCTCCCCTCTTTCCTGCTGGGTTAGTCTATCAGCAAGCTCTAGTCCAAATGAGAGACTATTTCAGTAAAACAAGATGGTTGCCTTTGAGGAATAGTACTTCAATTTATTTCTTGACTATGCCTGCACATGCACACATGCACACACATGCATACACACATACACAGACATACACACACACACACACACACACACACACACACACACACACACACACACACACACACACACACACACACACACACACACACACACACACACACACACACACACACACACACACACACACACACACACACAAACACAAACACATTTATTCCAGAACTCCACAGGTAGGGATTTATTGCAAATGTGAGCCAAAGTCCTTAATGCACATTAAGATTTGTTTTATCTTAGGCTTGCACAGGTTTTGTGCCTGCTGTCAAAATTACTGTAAGGTCTAGTATGTAGCTTGATTGTTTTGTTCTAGAGATGCTTCATTTTCTTCATCTACCAAATCCAGCTTTTAGACTCCTTCCAACATTCTTATGCAATGATTCCTGAGCTTAGGTTTACCTTTTATAACCTATTTACTCCTCCTCAGACTTAGCATTCTGTAGTATCTGATTCCCTGCTAATTTGAATATGAGTGCTCATGTTAATAACTATCCACTGTTACAGAAAAATTTCAGATGATTGTTGAGAGATGCATAAAACCATGTTTTAATTTCATTTTATATATAATTTTTATTTATTAGGTCTTGATTTCATTTATTAGCTTCAAACTTACTTTTCTATAAAAATATTTCAATTTTCTCATAAGCATGCTCCTCAAAGCCAACAGTACCATGCTGTTTTCTATATGTTGTTTATATAATTAATTGTTATTGCTATGTAATTTATTTATAGTTGAATGCACTTTCTTTCATCTAAATGTAAGAGACCCAACTCTTAATAGCTATTACTCAGCAGTGCATAAATTCTAGTAAATATCTAAGTAACATGAGATTTTTTGAAAGCCCCAGAAATCTAAATATTTATAAATACATTTAATTATAACATACATTTAATTATAATATTTATAAATACATTTAACTATCACAATAAAATAGATTTCTATTTCTGCCATTTAATATATTTGATATAAAATATAACTCTCCTGGGTCCTGAGATGTTTTATACAACTGAAAAAGAATCTATAGGTCGCAAGGTTACGGTGGGTGAACATTAAATTTAGAGGACATTTTAACTCATTAGAGAAACAATTGACTGAGTTCTAGGACAGCCAGAGCTACACAGAGAAACCCTGTCTCGAAAAACAAAACAAACAAACAAACAAAAATAAACAAGAGAGAGAGAGAGAGAGAGAGAGAGAGAGAGAGAGAGAGAGAGAATTACTTCAGGTAATAATGAATATTTCCATAAATGAGCCAATGTAGAGAATACAAGCTTTAAATCTGTCACACAAAAGTACCTATGCTTAGTGCCAGCTATTGTTTAAAGTATCTAGCAGCACAACCATTTACAAGGTCTATATCTTACAGCTTGCTTTCATGATGACCTTACAAAACTAATCTTGATGGCGCACGCCTTTAATCCCAGCACTCAGGAGGCAGAGGCAGGCGGATTTCTGAGTTCGAGGCCAGCCTGGTCTACAAAGTGAGTTCCAGGACAGCCAGGACTACACAGGGAAACCCTGTCTCGAAAAAAAAAAAAAAAAAAAAAAAAAGACTAATCTTGATTGTTGAAGGAGAAATCCAGTCCTTCAATCTGTCCCTATTCATCCTCTGATGACAGCTCAGCATATTTCCCCACATTTTGGAAGGAGTTGCTACTGTATTCGTTTATTCCGATCTCACACCAGACACCTATTTATCCAGGTCAGCAGTGCCAAATATAGCTGTCAACAGTGTCTTCACATGTTGCATCATTGTAACATGGCTTTTCCATTATACTTACATATATTTATTTTTCATTTATTAATGTAGATTTATAATTATTTATATTTAAGCAGTAATTTATTAAAAAAGAATTGTTTCTATCAAGTTATTTGCTCCTTTTGAGTCTTTCCATATGTTTTGTTTTGATATTTGTAACTACTGCTGTTTATATAATGGTGACTTAGCCTTGAAACTGTGTGCTAATAATGATGAGCAACAGAGAGTAAACTTAATCGTTAGGAAGCGGGATGATACAAATATATGTCCTTTTAGATACTATTAACAACTGTATAGGTTTTAAAAGGGTTTTCTATTTGCAGTTATAGAAGATAAAAATAAAATATCTCAAGAATGAACTGCTACTTTTCCAATATTTCTTTTTATCTAATAATTTAATTACATAGATCAAAACATTTTATGTTTTTATTTGCTTCACATATATTCTTTTTTTTTCAATTTTTTATTAGATATTTTCTTTATTTACAATTCAAATGCTATCCTGAAAGTCTTGTATACCCTCCCCCCACCCTGCTCCCCTACTCACCCACTCCTACTTCTTGGCCCTGGTGTTCCCCTGTACTGGGGCATATAAACTTTGCAAGACCAATGGTCCTATTTTCGCAGTGATGGCTGACTAGGACATCTTCTGCTACATATGCAGCTAGAGACACAAGCTCTGGACGTACTGGTTAGTGCATATTGTTGTTCCACCTGTAGGGTTGCAGACCCCTTCAGCTCCTTGGGTACTTTCTCTAGCTCCTACATTGGGGGCCCTGTGTTCCATCCAATAGATAACTATGAACATTCACTTCTGTATTTGGCAGGTAATGGCATAGCCTCACAAGAAAGAGCTCTATCAGGGTCCTGTCAGCAAAGTCTTTCTGGCATATGCAATCGTGTCTGTGTTTGGTTGTTGTATATGGGATGGATCCCCCATGTGGGGCAGACACTGGATGGTCTTTCCTTCTATCTTAGCTCTGAACTTTGTCTCTGTAACTTCTTCCATAGATATTTTGCTCTCCATTCTAAGAAGGAGTGAAGTATTCACACTTTGGTCTTCGTTCTTGTTTTGCAAATTGTATCTTGGATATTCTGTTTCTGGGCTATAACTGCTTATCAGTAAGTGAATACCATGTGTGTTCTTTTGTGATTGGGTTACCACAATCAGGAGGACATCCTCCAGATGCATCCACTTGCCTAACACTTTTATAAATTCATTGTTTTTACTTGCTGCATAGTACACCATTGGGAAAATGTACCACATTTTCTGTATCCATTCCTCTGTTGAGGGACATCTATGTTCTTTCCAGCTTCTGGCTATTATAAATAAGGCTGCTATGAACAAGTGGAGCATATGTCCTTATTACAAGTTGGAACATCTTCTGGGTATATATCCAGGAGAAAAATTGCTGGATCTTCATATAATACTATGTCCAATTTTCTGAGGAACCACCAGACTGCCTTCCAAAGTGGTTGTACCAACTTGCAATCCCACCAAAAATAGAGGAGTGTCACTCTTTCTCCACATCCTTGCCATAATCTGCGGTCACCTGAATGTTTTTATCTTAGCCATTTATGATTGGTGTGAGGTGGAATCTGACTGTTGTTTTGATTGGCATTTCCCTGATGATTAAGGATGTTCCACACTTTTTCAGGTGCTTCTCAGCCCTTCAGTATTACTCCGTTGAGAATTACTTGTCTAGCTCTGTACCCTATATTTTAATAGGGTTATTTAATTTTCTGGAGTCCATCTTCTTGAGTTCTTTATATATATTTGATATTAGTCCCCTATCTGATTTAGGATTGGTAAAGATGCTTTCCTAATCTGTTGGTGGCTTATTTGTCTTATTGACAGTGTGTTTTGGCTTACAGAAGCTTTGCAATTTTATGAAGTTCCATTTGTCAATTCTCAACCTTACAGCAAAAGCCATTGCTGTTCTCTTCAGCAATTTTTCCCCTGTGCCCATATCTTCAAGGTTTTTTCCACTTACTCCTCAATAAGTTTCAGTGTCTATGGTTTTATGTGGAGATCCTTTATCCACTTAGACTTGACCTTAGTACAAGGAGATAAGAATGGATCAATTCGCATTCTTCTACATGACATCAGCTAGTTGTGCCAGCACCATTTCTTGAAAATGCTGTCTTTTTTCTACTGAATGGTTTTAGCTCCCAAATGTCAAGTGACCATAGGTGTGTGGGTTCATTTCTGGGTCTTCAATTCCATTGATCTGCCTGTCTGTCGCTATACAAGAACCATGCTGTTTTTAACAAAATTACTCTGTAGGATAGCTTGAAGTCAGGCATGGTGATTCCTCCAGAGGTTCTTTTATTGTTGAGAAGAGTTTTTGCTATCCTATATTTTTTGTTATTCCAGATGAATTTGCAAATTACCCTTTTTAACTCAGTGAATAACTCAGTTGGAATTATGATGGGGATTGCATTGAATCTGAAGGTTTTTTATGGCAGGATAGCCATTTTTACTATATTAATTCTGCCAATCCATGAGCATGGGAGACCTTTCCATCTTCTGGGATCTTCTTTGATTTTTTCCTTCAGAGACTTGAAGTTTTTATCATACAGATCTTTCTCTTCCTTAGTTAGAGTCACACCAAAGTATTTTATATTATTTGTAAATATTGTGAGGGGTGTTGTTTCCCTAATTTCTTTCTCTGCCTGTTTATCCTTTGTGTAGAGAAGGACACAGATTTGTTTGAGTTAACTTTATATCTAGCTACTTCCCTGAAGCTTTTTATCAGGTTTAGGAATTCTCTAATGGAATTTTTAGGATCTCTTTTATATACTACCATATCACCTGCAAATAGTTATATTTTGACTTCTTCCTTTCCAATTTGTATTCCCTTGATCTCCTTTTGTTGTCCAATTGCTCTGGCTAGGACTTCAAGTACTATATTGAATAGGTAGGGAGAAAGTAGTCAGCCTTGTCTAGTCCCTTTCTTTAGTAGGATTGCTTCGAGTTTCTCTCCATTTAGTTTGATGTTGGCTACTGGTTTCCTTTATATTGCTTTTATTATGTTTAGGTATGGGCCTTGAATTCTTGATCTTTCCAAGACTTTTACCATGAAAGGGTGTTGGATTTTGTCAAATGCTTTCTCAGCATCTAACAAGATGATCATGTGGTTTTTGTCTTTGAGATTGTTTATACAATAGATTTCATTGATGGATTTCCATATGTTAAACCATCCCTGCATCCCTAGAATGAAGCTTACTTGATCATGATGGATGATTGTTTTGATGTGTTCTTGGATTCCTTTAGTGACAATTTTTTTTTAGTATTTTTGCACCTATATTCATAAGAGAACTTTGTCTGAAGTTCTTTTCTTTGTTGGGTCTTTATGGGGTTTAGGTGTCTGAGTAACTGTAGCTTCATAGAATTAATTTGGTAGAGCACCTTCTGTTTCTATTTTGAAAAATAGTTTGAGGAGAATTTGAATTAGGTCTTCTTTGAAAGTCTGATAAAACTCTACACTAAACCCATCTGGTCCTGGAGTTTTTTTTTTTTTTTTTTTTTTTTTTTTTTTTTTTTTTTTTTTTTTTTTTTTTTTTTTTTTTTTTTTTTTTTTTTTTTTTTTTTTTTTTTTTTTTTTTTTTTTTTTTTTTTTTTTTTTTTTTTTTTTTTTTTTTTTTTTTTTTTTTTTTTTTTTTTTTTTTTTTTTTTTTTTTTTTTTTTTTTTTTTTTTTTTTT
>LR753573.1:0-14821 GCA_902729485.2 Mus minutoides | reverse complement strand
TTTATTTGTATTAGATTTTTTATTATAATTCATGTCTATAGTATTCATTAAATATGTGTTTGTATTTTAAAGAGAGAAAGAAGGGTGTGGATCTGCAACAGAAAAGATTAAGGATAGAACCTGGAGTAGAGGAAGGAAATGGTAATTAGAATATACTTTATGAAAAATATATAGTTTTAAAAAGAATAAGACATAAAATAAAATTTTGATAAAGGAAAACATTTAAAAACCTAATATGAATATCATCATTTTCCTATTTCTATTTTACTACCATTAGCTCTAAACTAAATGTATAATGTTTGGAGCTAAAAGTGTAAATAAAAGTTTACCCAGAAGAGAATGGCATCACTGGGACTGTTTGTTCAGCCAATACATAGTCATTACAGCAAATATTCCAAAATCCATTCATATCATACCTTGAGCCATCTCTGTTTACCTTATGCATGTATAATTCATGTTATACATATACTATGTTCATGATTTGCTTTTCTGTCCCTAATTTAACTAGATGGTTTTTCTTTTCTGTACTTTGTCACTTTTCATTTAAGTGGAAACAACATGATTTTATTTTCTGAAGTGTGTAATTTAGATTTGAACATGACTTTGAAGTATAATCTATTAAGTTTTACATGGCATCATTTTAAATATAGGTCTGTTTTATAAAGTGATGACGTTACCATAGCTTCCTTAGTATTTCATAATCTTTATGTTTACAGTGAAGAAGGATATTGGGTTACATCCTACTTTTTACATCTTTGAAGAACTGTAATTACCCTAATTATCTGCTCCAGTGAAATGGTGAAATGTTTTAATACTCTGCTTATCTCCTGAGGAATGTACTTAGTGTCTAAGAAGTTGCCATCTGTTTTTATTTGAAAACACTACATAGGTTCAGAATCCACTTGTATGTTCTTGCTATCAACTTCATTCATCAAGGACTTCCACTTTCAAGGATATATGCTCTACAAGCATCAGTAGGAATTATAAAACTTAGAGTCATATGGAGAAAGTCACCCAATTTTGTGGACTTCTCTTCTCTATTGTCCTTATTGAAAACAAATAATTCTTTTCAACTCTCTCCTTTCTTCCTTTAAAATGTATTTTTTCATAATATACATTATTCTATAATTGTTTCTGTAATACTCCTTCATTCCCTCCAGACCGTTTTATTAAGATACGTGTTTTTGCAAATGATTATGCAGATACTGGGTATTGGAGGAAGGAAATTTCAAATCCAAGCAGAAACAGAGAGAGGGAAAGATACAGTGACAGAGACAGAGAGACCAAATGTCACAATACCATTACATGTATATAAATGTGAGCACATTTATATTCAAATTAGAGTTACACAGTAAGTACTAATTCATGTCCTTTCTTGCATTAAAACTTCTTATACTAATTGATATTTTAAATAAAGGTTAAAACAGCCTTTGAAAAACATCATTGTGCATTAGTTATTTTATAAGCCTTACAAATCCGTTTGAAAAGCAAATTAAGGCTTTGTATTTCAGTCCCAGAGGTAAACAAAGAAACAAAGTAAAAACAAACAAAAAAACAGTAAAAATCTCATGAGAATGAGTTTGTACCTGATAGTTCTTTGGTGAACAAGAACCTGTGAGTAGATAGCAAGGGACATAAAGTGAAACCAAATACAACAGGTCTAAATAAAAACTGTATAAATAAAATGGCTCCTAATGACAGACATTCTGCTATACTAATATATCAGTACCTTTTCAACCATCATCAGAGAAGACTTCCATTACAGCAGAGAAAGAGAGAGAAAGAGAGAGAGAGAGACAGAGACAGAGACAGAGACAGAGAGAGACAGAGAGAAAAGAGAGAGAGAGTATCATAATCAGATACTATACAGATAGTAAGAGACCAGAACTTGGAGTAGTTATCACTAAATGTGATACCTGAATCACATCCTTTCACTAGTGACTCAGGAAGATCTACACAAGAGGAAGCAGAAAATGTAAGCCAGAGCAGATGGAAAACACGAAGAAAAACAGGATCTCTGTAGCATAACCAAAGCTCATAGGATCTCACCAAGACTGAAGCAGCAAGCATGGAGTCTCCACGGGTCTATAGCAGGTCCTGTGCATACAGGTGTGGCTCTCAGATCAGTTGTTTTATGGGATTCCTGGCATGTATAAATGATAGGATGTCTGAATTTTGTTACTTCTCTTGGGCTCTTTTCCTCACGTTTGTTTGTCTTGTTTAACTATGTTAGTTTTTGCATACTCCAATTATAGTATAGATTATGTTTTATTTATGATATTATTATCACTTAGAAGCCTATATGTTTTCTAATGAGGGACAAAAAGAGGAGTGGATTCCAGAAAGGGAGACATTGGAAAGAGTAAAGTGGATGAAAACCATAATTAGGGTATATTGTGTTAAAAAACATATATTTTCAGGAAAAGTAAAATCATAATTATGTAATAATTTATTTTTAGATTTTAGAAGCAAATGGACTGCTTGAAATAGAGTAAATCTGTTCTCTCACTCAAACCTGGGTTTTAATATGAGTTCAGTTTTTTTAGAATATCCAAATGAAATATTTGAATAGTAAGTAAAGCTTTCAGTTAAATATATTTTTAAAAGACCACAATTTTAAATGTTAATATTAGTGATATTGTATATGCTCCTCTTAGCTAAAGCATAAGAAAAAGAATCTGTGATCATCTGTATAACCTATGAAAAATACCTTGTATTTAAAATATTTTTCCAAAATTATCTTAATCCACTGGGGAGAAAAGAGAGAAATATTCTAAAATGGAAAGTTGAACATTGAAAATAGTACTAATATCCTATTTCTTAACTATTTGATTCACATGAAAGTTAAAAAATAATAAAATGAATGTTTTAGTGAATCATTTTGAAAAACAATTATGTCTAGTAATCTATTATAGCTATTTTCACACAATATTTGAATACATTTAATTTTTTGTTAATCCACAGATAATTCTAATTCATCTTATATTCTATCATATATAGTATAATTTTACATTATATTTTTCATAATACATTTTTATTTTATACTAAAATTTGGACTTCAAAATACAATATCTATAGAGCTACAATTTATTTTGTGTCAGCAACAATTCTACATACTATGATTTTAAGATAAATGAAAATGTGAGTAGTAGATCTAGGCAAAATTATAATCAGGATATATTATATTAGAAAAAATAACTCTTTTCCATAAAGGAAAAGAGAACAATCTCAGATCTGAAAAGTCTAGCTTCAGGTGAATTAGATAATTATATAAAGACACTTGTTGTCAAGCCTGTCATGATGGGATTGATCCCTTGATCATAAATTTCAGAAAAAGGCTGACCACACAAACTATCCTCTGACATTTACCCATACTGCAGCATGAATGTGACATCCCTATTTCCCAAACAGTAATAAATAAAATGCCATTTAAAAATCTGATAAAAATGATAACATCAGCAATGCATTGTAGAGATGGCCTTTGTAGGTGCCTATAGATACAAAGGCTTTTAAGAATCAGCTCATTTTTCTATTGGCTTTCATGCTATTTAGCATGAATCAAAATTATGGTGGAGAGCAATTAAGGAAGTTACCTATTATCATTCTCTGACCTCTTGGTACATATGAAATTGTAAGTACTAAGCTGATAGACACATAAACACAGAGGTACACACACACACACTCATACACACACACACACACATACACACACACACATACACACACACACACATACACACACACACATATCAGAGACAGAGAGACAGACACAGAAACACACAGAGAAAGATAGAGTCTAGTTTAAATTAGATATGACAAGTTTCTTTTTAAAATTAATTTAGACATTTGAAATATTGGTGACTTATTATTATATTATTATTGCTCTGATCTCTTACCATTATGTTTTATGTGTTTGGTTCCTGTATGATAAACAAATGTGTTCTACTTAGGATTTTTATTGCTGTGAAGAGACACCATGATCATAGCAAATGCTATAAAGAAAACACTTAATTGAGTTTGGTTTACTATTCAGAGGATTAGTCCACCATCATAATGGAAAGAAGCCTAGTGGCACAGAGGTAGACATGGTGTTACGTTGGTAGCAGAAATGTCTACATCCAAATTTGTAGGGAGCAGAAAAATACAAGGAAACACTGGCTAGTCTTGAACATCTAACAATCTACCTACAACATCACCACACCTACTTCAACAAAACCATACTTCTTAGTAATGACATTTTTATTCAAACCATCACAACATGGGGAAGATGATTTTTCAAGGGTTCTAGCTTTTTACATTGGTATTTTACATTGGTATACTAGAAAGTTCATCAGGATATAATGTTTGTGCCATTTACAATAATACACTATTGTAAGTGTTTCTAAGTATCTTAAACCATGGTTCTAAAAAGAAGAGAATAAATCAGGAGATTGTGTGTGAAGCAAGAATATATCGGTATGTTCAGATATACAACTTTAATAGTAGAATATAAAATAGAATAAAAAGTGATGAAGTTTTGAAAATGATATAGTATTAATGCAGTTTCCAGTAATTAAATAGAAAGCTTAACATATTTTCATGAAATAAAAATTTTGTCATACTCTTTCCCCTCCCTTATCTACTTCCAGGTCAAAGTACCTGCATACTCACCTGGCTTCATAATGTCTTTCTCTCTTAAAGAAAAATACAAAAAAAGATAAACATAAACCAAAGAAAAAAGCACAACAGCAAAACAGAGTCCATTTTGTGTTAATCAACTACTTCAGATGATGAGACTTGCTGTATAGTATCATTGATACAACAAGTAAACTGACTTGCTTTCTCCTAGAAGTATAAATTACACAAGGCCTCGTGTTTAGGCCTCTTTATTGTGCCTATTCTTCATTCTCAATACTGTGATTTTATCTAAATTGAACTTGTGTAGGTCAAGTACATACTGTCATAGTCTCAATGAACTTATATGTGCATTAGCACTTTGGTGTCTGAAAGCTGTTTTCTTGGTGTCATCTCCCACCTCTATCTCTTTTCTTCTTTCCACTTGCCCTGAGACTTAATGGGGCAAGTGTGATGAAAGCATTACTTCTATTGCTGAGTGCTCTGAAGTCTCTCACTATATGTGGTCCAGCTGACTGCACACACTCATGAAGTTGTTGCTGAATTCTGATAAGTCTATATATACAGACAAGCTTATCTTATAAATGTTGAGTGATTTCCTTTTAACAGGCATGGTAATATATTATCACATATCTTTTTCTTGCTTGTTCTTCTATCATAATAATAATGGTTGATTTTTTTCCAAGGGACAATGGCTTATCTTGTCTTATATTCTTGGTCTTATTAACAGTGTTAGCTATGTCTCTCTCATAGAGCAAGCCTGAAAAAAAAAGCAAAAATTAGTTGTTTACTCCCATGATATTCAGGCTTCTATTACCCCAGTAGATAGAATTCATAGGCAATTTTCTATTGTAGCTCTCATGATATTGCTAGTAAGATTAATAATTATTTCTCTTATTCAACACTATGAATGCTAGACAATATTATTGAACCTTATGGTTGAGCAATATCAATTACTAAATGTCTGATAGCATAAGTATACATTGTCTTCTTTAGGGTCTCACTAATAAGGTGTAAAGTATAAACAACAGCTCAGGCAATGCCATATATTATTTAAAGATGGGATACATTAGAGAAGAAAAATAAATTTTGAAAACTTCCAATCAGATTAGCAAGTTAGTGTTTCACCCTGTACAAATGTTTGTATTTTTTTATTTGAAAAAATCATCAAAATCATTCTTGGTCTTGGGCAAGATATACTTGTAACACTGTATTGCCTTACTTTCAATAACATAACTACGTGAGGCATATGAGAAGCCAAAATTACATGAGGACTTGAAGGAGTGGAAAAGAATCCAGCATCACTGAACCTGACAGAAACCATCTGAGTTTCCTAACTATAGCCTTTGATTACTATTCTTAAACTCAAAAATTACTAAAATTATCATATATATATATATATATATATATATATATATATATATATATGTGTGTGTGTGTGTGTGTGTGTGTGTGTGTGTGTGTGTTTGTGTGTGTGGTAGATAACCAGATTTAAGATAGGTCTCATGCTTTTGAATTACCATTTCATAATTAGGAAAAGGGACTAAAATGGTTAGGCAGGAGAGAGGAGGCCACTCCTTTGTGTGTTTTACTTTTTTCTTCCTCATACATTATCTGATCACATAGTGGTCAAGGGATCTAGCACTAAGCATTCTATCCAATAAATTAAAAAAAAATGTGGAGTGGAAGTCTTCTAAGAATTGATAGATAGAACTTTAATGTTTGTTATACAGATAATCTCTGTTGAAACAAAATCAGCTACTGTAGCAATGAAGCATATATAATAGTGAATAAGTATAGTTTGTGCTAATAAATCTTACTGTAAAATCATAGATTCAAATTCAATCAGACAATTGCTTAAAAATTCTTGAGGTAAAATGTTGAATACATCTAAGTACAATTTGCCAGCATATTATACACTCATCACCTCTCAATTTTAAAGTAAAATGTAATGTAAATCAAACTACATAATCAAATTGTTATTAAATGAATAAATCATGTTCAAATCACTCTACTGTTAATTAGTGACAAGTGGATTAATAATACATTTCTGGAGTGTCATACAAACACTCAGATATCTAAAGATTAGCTACTTCCTGCCAAAGACCCCATTGTCACTTTAGTGGTGCTTGCCATCTCAGGTCAGCACAGATCATCTAAAGACAATCCTTGAAATAATAAAAGCTTGTTGGATTTCCCTGATAATAGAAAGTGGATGCCTAAGTTTCTAATGTCCAAGTGAATAATGCAAATTATCTTTCTTCACAGATGCTAGTAATAAGCCTCAGCGTATGAGATAGTTCTCATTTGACTTATATTTTAATTTCATTGTAATAATCAAATACATATTTTCCCAAGATTTTATACAGTTTATATCCAGTCTAAATTATTAGGCAGAGTTCAAAGCCAATGAGTTTATTATGACTAGGTATTCCACATTTGATATTTTATCTGAATATACTGGGAATATCTAACCATACATGAGGACTGAGGGCAAAATATGTTTGCTTTTATGAAGGTGTGATTCTAATATAAGTATTTACAATCTTCTTTTCACACAAATGTTAATAAGGTCTTCTAATCTTGAGGATCTAGAACTTTTCTATTTTAAATGATAACATATGGTTAATTTGTCCTTAAAATATTAATATTTATATAAAGGGAAAATTAACTTATGTAGAGAATTGGAAATTTTTGTTCCATTATTTTGGACATTATCCAGTCAGGGTTTCATAGAGATATTGTTTGTGGATATTTCCTTGGGATTCTAAACACTAACAATTCTAAGCATTAAGGATTCTAGAATACTAGAACTCACAAAAGCATCAATAGGTTGATGGTTATCAAAGCTAGGGTAAAAAAAGGAAAACTTTCAGGACATAAAATCTGTCAGTAGATACTTTATTTTTGGATCTATTTTATAACAACGTAAATACAATTTATAACTGTACAGTGCAAAGCTATAAAGATAGCCACTTCAAATTTTCTCATTATAGAAGGAAGCTTAAGGAGTGGTAATATAAATTAACTTTATTTAATTATTCATATATATAATTTTGATGATTTTTTCAAATAAAAAAATACAAACATTTGTACAGAGTGAAATACTAACTTGCTAATCTGATTGGAAGTTTTCAAAATTTATTTTTCTTCTCTAATGTAGCCCATCTTTAAATAATATATGGCATTGCCTGAGCTGTTGTTTATACTTTACACCTTATTAGTGAGCCCCTAAAGAAGACAATGTATACTTATGCTATCAGATATTTAGTAATTGATATTGCTCAACCATAAGGTTCAAAAATATTGTCTAACATTCATAGTGTTGAATAAGAGAAATAATTATTAATCTTACTAGCAATATCATGAGAGCTACAATAGAAAATTGCCTATATATATCATTATTTCAGCCTATATATGTTTATGGCTAGAAAATATTGTTATAATAAAATAAAATCCAAAATATTTATTGTTTTGTTGGATTGTTATATTTTCATAAATGGAATGATATTTTCTTTCCTGATGAAAAC
Organism: Mus minutoides; assembly: GCA_902729485.2. NCBI lineage: Eukaryota > Metazoa > Chordata > Mammalia > Rodentia > Muridae > Mus > Mus minutoides. The sequence goes on along the minus strand of LR753573.1, from coordinate 6,677 downwards.
TAAAAATCAGAGCGAAATTTCATGCTTTACATACTTAATTTCACCCCTCCAGAGGCTAACACAGATGGATTTCCATGACTTCAATGGGAATATAGGTATATAAGGAATTGGAACTTAATCTAGGATTCATATTAAGACCTTATCAGAAAAGGAAAAAATTAATCAATGCTAATTTATAGATAAATTCTTCATATAAAACACTGTAAATTTATTCATGAACCTCATGATTTCTTCAACTTAGTTAATCTTTCTTAATGTTTTAACAAAGTTTATGTCCTCTAATATATAAATACATATTAGTATAAGTATATGTTCATATTTTTAATCATATATATATATATATATATATATATATATATATATATATATGAATTTTTAAAACATTTGGATAATATTACTAAAGTTCTATTGTGTATATAAAGTTACAAGGGTTTCATAAACTAGAAGACTAAAATAAAGATTTTTGTTTGTTTGTTCATTAGTTGATTGGTTTGGCTTATTGAGTGTTTGTTTTTCTTAGTACATAATGGATTTTTATAAAAAGAAGCTATGGGGAAGGAGGAAGAAGAGAAAACAGCTGAGGTTGTGGCTTAGTAATAACTTGTCCAACATGCACAAGAACCTGGGTACTTATTAGGCAAAAATTTGTTGACAAAGTATATGTAATTCTTGCCAAAGAACTGGAACGTGATACTTCTGTGCTTTTAATAAAGCATTTCTTTTGCATAGACCTCTTTTTTCTTAGAATAATAATCTTGCTAGTTGAAGCAGAGAATTATAGGTCCGTGTCATATCTCTCAATAAAATCTTACTAGATCTATAGTTTATCATAAAATTGATTTTAGTAAAAAAGAAATTTAATAAGAGTTATGAATTGTGATGCTACAAGAAGTGACATACACTGAAGAAATGACATTTATTGGGTATGCCATGGAATTGTATTAAATGTTATATATTCCAAATTTGGTTGCTATTTCAAATCTTATTTCTACCAGATCACCAATCTGTTGTAATGCTTCTTACATTATTTACTACTTTCTCACTCCTAATCTCTTATCTCACACACTGAAAAATCCATCAATACTGATATTACATTAAAAAAAATGTGTGTGGATTCCTGGAATCCTTAAAGAAGGTCACTTCCACTAATTTTCTGACTCACATAAAGTTAATGCTATTACCTCATTCAATACACCCTTTATAATTTCATTCTGCTTCATATAGTGCATCATTCTTGGTCTTCCATACTCACTCCCCACCCACAAAAACTGCTAATGAGTCATGAAATCCAAAAATTCTGATATACAGTAAGTGCTCAATAAATGCTTTTTTATTGATAACTTTACATATCTTTAAAAACACGAATTGGTTTATTTAATACATAGGTCAGGGTAGAGTTTGTTGTAGTAAAAACAACAGTTTTAACAAAACTTAAAACACTGAAAGGACAATAAAATTCCCAAAATAAACTTACGCCTTTTCTTCATGTCATATTTTGTTATTGTCTTCATGAAGCCAATGTTTATTTACTTTGAATATTTTACTTTTGAACACCACTCTTATACCTGCTCAGTTCCTGATATCAATATTATTCTATTTACAATAAAATCAAGACCTTCAAATGAACTCTTGAGTCCTCTTATATCTATTACCTTTCAAAAGTTACAGAGTTTCTTCAGAATTTACAGAGTCTTTACAAAAAGTGGTTGGCAGAATCAATATAGTAAAAATGGCTATCTTGCCAAAAGCTATCTAATTATTCAATGCAATCCCCATCAAAATTCCAACTCAATTCTTCAAGGATCTAGAAAAGACAATTAGCAAGTTCATCTGGAATAACAAAAAACCGAAACTAGCTAAAACTCTTCTCAACAATAAAAGAACCTCTGGTGGAATCACCATGCCTGACCTCAAGCTGTACTACAGAGCAATCGTTATAAAAACTGCATGGTACTGGTACAGCAACAGACAAGTAGATCAATGGAATAGGATCAAAGACCCAGAAATGAATCCACACACCTATGTTCACCTGATCTTTGACAAGGGAGCTAAAACTATCCAGTGGAGAAAGGACAGCATTTTCAACAATTGGTGCTGGCACAACTGGCGGTTATCATGTAGAAGACTGGGAATTGACCCATTCTTATCTCCTTGTACGAAGGTCAAGTCTAAGTGGTTGAAGGATCTCCACATAAAACCAGAGACACTGAAACTTATAGAGGAGAAAGTGGGGAAAAGCCTCGAAAATATGGAAACTTGGGAAAAATTCCTGAATAGAACAGCAATGGCTTGTGCTGTAAGATCGAGAATTGCCAAATGGGATCTCATAAAGTTGGAAATCTTCTGTAAGGCAAAAGATACTGACAACAAGACAAAAGGGCCACCAACAGATTGGGAAAGGATCTTTACCAATCCTAAATCTGATAGGGGACTGATATCCAATATATATAAAGAACTCAAGAAGGTGGACACCAGAAAATCAAATATCCCCATTAAAAAGTGGGCCACAGAGTTAAACAAAGAATTCTCAACTGAGGAATACCGAATGGCTGAGACACACCTGAAAAAATGTTCAACATCCTTAATCATCAGGGAAATGCAAATCAAAACAACCCTGAGATTCCACCTCACACCAGTAAGAATGGCTAAGATCAAAAAATCAGGTGACAGCAGATGCTGGCATGGATGTGGAGAAAGGGGAACACTCCTCCACTGTTGGTGGGACTGCAAGCTTGTCCAACCACTCTGGAAATCAGTCTGGCGGTTCCTCAGAAAATTGGACATAGTACTACAGGAAGATCCAGCAATACCTCTACTTGGCATATATCCAGAAGAGTTTCCATCTGGTTATAAGGACACATGTTCCACTATGTTCATAGCAGCCTTATTCATAATAGNGCCTAGTTGGCCATCATTGGGAGGAGAGGCCCCTTGGTCATACAGACTCTATATGCCCCAGAACAGGGGAAGGCCAGGGCCATTATGTGGGAGGGGGTGGGTAGGGGAGCAGGGCGGGGACGCGGGAGGGTAAGGGAAAATTTCTGGATAACATGTGAAATGTAAATGAAAAATAAAAATTAAAAAAAAAAAAAGAAAATCAACAAGATAGATAAACCATTAGTCAGATGAACTAGAGAGCACAGGGACAGTATCGTAATTAATAAAATCAGAAATGAAAAGGGAAGCTGGGTTTGGTGGCACATGCCTTTAATCCCAGCACTTGGGAGGCAGAGACAGGCAGATTTCTGAGTTCAAGCCCAGCCTGGTCTAAAAAGTGAGTTTCAGGTCCGCCAGGGCTATACAGAAAAACTCTGTCTTGAAAAAATAATGACAACAATAACAACAACAACAACAGCAACAACAACAACAAAAAATGGAAATGAAAAGGGAGCTATAACAACAGAACCTAAAGAAATCCAAAGCATCATCAGATCCTACTATAAAAGTCTATACTCAACAAAACTGGAAAACCTGGATGAAATGGACAATTTTCTAGATAGATACCAGGTACTAAATTTAAATCAGGATCAGATAAATGACCTAAACAGCCCCATATCTCCTAAACAAATAGAAGCAGTCATTAATAGTCTCCCAACCAAAAAAAGGCCAGGGGCAGATAGGTTTACTGCACAGTTATATAAGACCTTCAAAGAAGACCTAATTACAATTCTCCTCAAATTATTTCACAAAATAGAAAACGAAGGTACTATACCCAATTCATTCTATGAAGCCACAATCGCTCTGATTCCTAAATGACACAAAGACCCACCAAAGAAGAGAACGTCAGACCAAATTCCCTTATGAATATCAATGCAAAAATATTCAATAAAATTTTTGCAAACCTGAATCCAAAGAGACATCAAAATGATCATCCATCATGAAAAAGTAGGCTTAATCCCAGGGATGCAGGGATGGTTTAACATATGAAAATCCATCAATGTAATCTACTATATGAACAAACTCAAAGACAAACAACACATGAACATCTTGTTAGATGCTGAGAAAGCATTAGACAACATTCAAACCCCATTCATGATAAAAGTCTTGGAAAGATCAGGAATTCAAGGCCCATACCTAAGCATGATAAAAGCAATATAGAGCAAACCAATAGCTAACATCAAACTAAATAGAGAGAAAATTGAAGCAATCTCACTAAATTCAGGTACTACATGAGGCTGCTAACTTTCTCCCTATCTACACAATGAGTACTTGAAGTCCTAGCCAGAGCAATTAGAAAACAAAAGGAGATAAAGGGGATACAAATTGGAAAGGAAGAAGTCAAAATATAACTGTTTGCAGGTGATATGATAGTATATATAAGTGACCCTAATAATTCCTCAGAGAACTCCTGAACCTGATAAACAGCTTCAGTGCAGCAGCTGGATATAAAATTAACTCAAACAAATCAGTGGCCTTTCTCTACACAAAGGATAAACAGGCTGAGAAAGAAATCAGGGAAACAACACCCTTCATAATAGTCACAAATAACATAAAATACCTGGGTGTGACTCTAACTAAGGAAGAGAAGGATCTGTATGATAAGAACATCAAGTCTCTGAAGAAAGAAATCGAAGAAAATCTCAAAAGATGGAAAGATCTTCCATGATCATGGGTTGGCAGCATTAATATAGTCAAAATGGCTTTCTTGCCAAAAGCAATCTACAGATTCAATGCAATCCCCATCAAAATTCCAACTCAATTATTCACTGAGTTAGAAAGGGCAATTTGCAAATTCATCTGGAATAACAAAAAAAAAATCTAGGATAGCAAAAAGTATTCTTAACTATAAAAGAACCCCTGGTGTAATCACCATGCCTCAAGCTGTACTACAGTGTAATTATGATTACAAAACAAAAAACAAAAAACTGCATGGTACTGATACAGGGACAGACATGTAGATGAATGGAATAGAATTGAAGACCCTGAAATGAGCCCACACACCTATGGTCACTTGATATTTGACCTAAGGAAGCTAAAACCATCCAGTAGAAAAAAGACAGCATTTTCAACAAATGGTGCATGCACAACTGGTTGGTATCATGTAGAAGAATGAGAATTAATCCATTCTGATCTCCTTGTACAAAGTTCACGTCTAAGTGGATCAAGGAACTCTACATAAAACCAGAGACTCTGAAACTTATACAGGAGAAAGTAGGGAAAAGCCTCATAGTTATGAGCAGAGGAGAAAAAAATTCATGAACAGAAGAGCAATTGCTTGTGTTGTAAGATCAAGAATTGACAAATGGGACCTTATAAAATTGCAATGTTTCTGAAAGGCAAAATACACTGTCCGTAAGACAAAAAGGGCACCAACAGATTGGGAAAGGATCTTTACCAATCCTAAATCTGATAGGAGACTAATATCCAATGTATACAACAAACTCAAGAAGCTGGACTCCGGAAAATCAAATATACCTATTAAAAATGGGATACAGTGCTAAACAAAGAATTCTCAACTGAGGAATAAGAAATGGCTGAGAAGCACTTGAAAAAAAATGTCATCATCCTTAATCATCAGGGAAATGTGAATCAAAATAACCCTAAGGTTCTACCTCACACCAGTCAGAATTGCTAAGATCAAAATTTCAGGTGACAGTAGATGCTGGTGAGGATATGGAGAAAGAGGAACACTCCTACATTGCTGGTGGCATTGCAAACTGGCACAAACACTCTGGAAATCAGTTTGGTGGTTCCTCAGAAAATTGGACATAGTACTATGGGAAGATCCAGCAATACCTCTCCTGCGCATATGCCCAGTAGATGTTCCAACTTTTAATAAGGACACATGCTCCACTATGTTCATAGCAGCCTTATTTATAATAGCCAGAAGCAGGAAAGAACACAGATGTCCCTCAACAGAATGGATACAGAAAATGTGGTACACTTACACAATGGAGTACTACTCAGCTATTACTAATGAATTTATGAAATTCTTAGGCAAATGGATGGATCTGGAGGATATAATCCTAGGTGAGGTAACTCAATCACAAAAGAACACACACGATATGCACTCACTGATAAGTGGATATTTACCCAGAAGCATAGAATAACCAGGATACAATTTGTAAAACACATGAAACTCTAGAAGAAGGAAGACCAAAGTATCTTCGTTCCTTCTTGTGATAGGGAACAAAATACCCATGGAGGGAGTGACAGAGAAAAAGTTCAGAGCAGAGCCTGAATGAAGGACCATCCAGAGACTGCTCCACTTGGGGTTCCACCCCATAAACAACCACCAAACCCAGACACTAGGCAGATGCCTACAAGATACTGCTGACAGGAACCTAATAAAGCTGTCTCCTGTGAAGGAGCCAGAGAAATATCCAGGGAGCTGAAGGAGTCTGCAGCCCCATAGAAGGAACATCAGTATGAACTAACAAGTAACCGCAGAGCTCCTTGGAACTATGCCACCAATCAAAGAAAACACATGGTGGAACTTGTGGCTCTAGCTATATATGTAGCAGAGGATGGCCTAGTCAGTCATCAATGGGAGAAGAGGCCCTTGGTCCTGTGAAGGCTCTATGCCCTAGTATAGGGAATGCCAGAACCAGGAATGGGAGTGGGTTGGTTGGGGAGCAGAGGGAGAAGGGAGGGGATAGGGGATTTTTGGAGGGGAAACTAGGAAAGGGGATCACATTTGAAATGTAAATAAAGAAAATATCTAATTAAAAAAAAAA
>LR749654.1:2274680-2290964 GCA_902729485.2 Mus minutoides | reverse complement strand
TGTGTGCGTGCGTGCGTGCGTGCGTGCGTGCGTGCGTGCGTGCGTGCGTGCGTGTGTGTGTGTGTGTGTGTGTGTGTGTGTGTGTGGTGTGTCTGCGTGTATGTGTATATGTGTATCCCGGTCATGAGCTGAGTAGTTAGTTGCTCACCGCATGCTCTCTGGTGTGCTGTTACCTTCCATAGGCCCCAAGGACTGAAACCTTCAAAACTGCCATCTAAAACAACTCTTTCCTCCTAAGTTGATTTTCTAGAGTATTTGTTACAGCATTAAGATGCTAACACAGTACTTAACTTAATGGCTTAACCACAAGCACATTCTCAGGTTAACAGAGCTGTCTCAGCCATAGATCTTCTAGCCGCAGTCCTGCTGACTCTGATGATACCATGTGAGCTCAGGAAGCAGATTAGTGCCAAAGTTATAAGCTGGTCTGTTACATAGCAGAAGACAGTGGGGATGGGGGGGGGGTCAGTGTGGAAATCTCTGTTTCTTCAGTGCTTCCTCTTGTTTCTCACTCAGTCATTGGATTAGATGTCAAGGACAAGGCAGGAGGTGAAGAGATCGAGGAAAGATTTGAAGTCGGAATTGTATTGCTAAGCTTGAGTTATTCACTGATCGTAGGAACCAGGAGTGCTACAACTTGTACAGCTTTGGGATTGACCTAAGTGGGGTGACAGGGAATGAAGAAAGAGGCACACATACAGAAAAGCTGTGTTCGGGTGGGTTGTGTGCTCTGATGGAGACACACTAGCAGCAGCAACCTTGACACGTAACACAGTGATTCTGTACATCTGAATCAGGGGGGCCAGATTACTGTTTACAGCTGAACAGGGAGGCAGTTTGGGTTCATTTGGACAGGAGGGCTCTATAGGAGAGCGGTCTCAGGCTGTAAATTTCTGGGAGGAGGAAGCTGTGATTGACATTTTCTGCACACATTGTCAAAGTTTGCCGGTGGACCAAGGCACTGAGCCCGAGGCACTGGATCCCTGACATGGCCATGCTCAGGTTCACTCGGGACTTCATCTGCTTTCTACACAGTCAGGGCTTTCTTTGCTCCTCATGAGGGTGGGGGTGGGGTGGGTGTTCAAGTTTATAACAATAACTAATATTTTGTACATTTCCTTGACAAGTGTCTTAGTTATTGCTGTGAAGGGACAACATGATCCTTATATTCTTTTTTTTCTTGGCATTATTCTTTTTTTTCAATTGTTTATTAGATATTTTTTCCATTTACATTTCAAATGCTATCCCAAAAGTCCCCTATACCCTCCCCAAACCCCCGCCCTGCTCCCCTGCCCACCCACTCCCACTTCTTGGCCCTGGCATTCCCCTGTACTGGGGCATATAAAGTATGCAAGACCAAGGGGCCTCTCTTTCAATGATGGCCAACTAGGCCACTTCTGCTACATATGCAGCTAGAGACACGAGCTACGGGGTACTGGTTAGTTCATATTGTTGTTCCACCTATAGAGTTGGAGACCCCTTCAGCTCCTTGGGTACTTTCTGTAGCTCCTCCATTGGGAACCCTGTGGTCCATCTAATAGCTGACTGTGAGCATCCACTTCTGTATTTGCCGATCCTTATATTCTTATAACGAAAAACATTTAATTTCAGTTTCAGAGGTTCAGTCCATTATCATCATGGTGGAAGTATGGCAGCATTCATGTGTAGAAGGCGCTAAGAGTTCTACATCTTGATCCAAAGGCTGCCATGAGGGAACTCTTCTGCAGGTAGCCAAGAGGAGGTTCTCATTTCACATTGGGTGGAGCCTGAACATAAGAGCCTCAAAGCCCCCCACCCCCACAGTGACACCAACAAGACCACACCTCCAACAAGACCATACCTCCAACAAAACCACAGCTAATAGTGCCCTCCTTGGGCTGGCCAAGCATATTTAAACCACCACAACAAGTTGCAGTGCAGGGTAGATGCTTATAATTTAGATGTTTGGGATCCAAGGAAAGTTATCATGATTAATCATGTACTCTTTAAACTTTAACTATACCCACTACCCTGGAAGGAAGAGCCCTTTTTTTCTTTTGCTTATTCTAGAAGCAAAGATCTTGAGTGTGGATGTCAAGAAAGTTTCCACATAATTTCGGCGAGCATTCTTTGAAATAGAGAATATATGTTTAAGAAAATCTATAAAAAATAATAAATAATAAAACAATCCCTTCTGGATCTGGCTAAGCTTCTAAACTCAGTGTGACTGAGGGAGTTGATGCTTTCTGGGTCCTCTGCTTTATCAACCTGGGTTTGTTTTCTGCCCTGACTCCCTGGAATGCTGTTCCTCTATCATTTGCTACAGTTGGTCCACTTCCTTGTATTCAAAGCAATTTCTGTAAAGAAGTCTCAATATGTTTGTAATTCCCCAAAGTTTAAACTCTGAGCCCTGTGGTCAACTACTTTATAGCTGCAGGTTTACATTTTTGTTCAAACATAGATGTAGCTCCACTGCTAGAGCATTTTACAAAGTCTGAAGAAGTAAGTGGCCCTTCTGTCTCTTCACATCCTTTTCCCAACAATCTGGCATCAGAAGGGCAGATGTAGTACAGTCCAGGCAATGGCAGGAAGAGAAGAGCTTCAGTGTTAATCATGAATCACCATCCTCGGCAGATCAAGTATTGAAATGATGTTAGTTGCTCTTGTATATCAAGGCCAGGCATTACTGTGGCTTTTCTTGCTCTGCTTTTTACTAGTTCAAGGCTTTGCAGAACCGCCCTGCCTCCATCTTAGGCTAAAATCCATCTTATAGTAAAGACAAACTAGGCTCCTTCCTGTTTATGACTAAATCTCTTTCTGGAGGATTGGACTATGATCCATCCGCAACCTTAACTACAAATGGTTCTGTACTGCCAGTTCCAGGAAACAGCAACCAGGTCTTTGTTTTAAAAAGTTAATAACCATATTGCACTCTACCTTTGTTTCAAAATGGTTGTAATGGCTCCCTTGTTATGACTTCCTGTTGTTATGACCACCTTGCAACAATGTCTTTGTTTCAAGAGGCTGTTAATAAATGACTAATTTGTTGTGTTTATGTTCTGCTCCTATAATCCCACCTCTTTGCCCACCAAATCCCTTATTTCTTATAAGGATCACTGAGACACTGGATTACTTGCTGGATGAAATGCTTTTACATTGGCTGCACTCCTGGGGGTGACTCCATCAGAGATGTAAAGGATGAAGCCAGGGGTGCTTCTGGACTTGGGGAGAAGCAGCAGCAAGTCAGAGACAATTCTTGGTTTTAAATACTTATTCATGTTGACTTGACTGAGAGGCCCTTCCTGTCTGGACCTGACCACCATTTCCACCCCAAACACACACATGAGCAAGAATCACCAAGTATCCAGGCTGTGACCCATCAGCCCACACATTTCCTGGCACAAGTAGCCAGGCTGTGACCCATCAGCCTACACATTTCCTGCAAGCTGAGATCCAAGCTCAGGCCTTGAACATTTCCACACACTGATAAAAATTTCTAGGTTGTTAACCAAAACACTGGAAGAAACTGACCTGGACTTCAGAGACTTTTGTTTTGTTTTTGAGAAGGGTAGTGGTAGTGGTGAGATAATTTTATTGAGAGCAGGGAGAGGCTAAAGTGTAAACCACATGATCTGATGTTCTTGGCAGGGCAGATCTTCCTAGACTCCTTATGACTAAAAGCCAAATTCTCTAAACCTTAATATAAGCTCCACCTGACATCAAATTGCAGACATAAACAGGGCATCTTTCTCTTGTCTGTCTTGAGGACATGCACTCTAAACTCCTATGATAAATGTATTGGATCACACTGAATGCCCTAGTTGGCAGTTCATTTCATCTATGACCAGCATGCTGGTTTCAAACTCTCAGGTTCAAGCAATCTCTCCTGCTTCACCTGGGACTACAGACACATGCTCTTATCTATCTATCTATCTATCTATCTATCTATCTATCTATCTATCTATCTATCTATCATAGTGTTTCTTTGGGATCTCAAACAGCCCATCCTGGGACAGTTTGAGAACAGCTAGCTGGTTTTGGTGCAGGGGAAACACCACAGAACCCTTTGAACATGTGACACTTTCAGGGACCTTTTGGTTACACACACCCATCTCTCCATGAAGACATTGTAAGTTCTTTGAAAACAAAGGTCATATCTTAGGCATTTTCCTGATTCTTCAATTAACAAAACGTAACACACTTCACATATAAACAAATGACCAGAAGGCAGTGTATCCTAAGCCTCCCCTCATAATATTGATTTTCAGACTTTCTATTCCTTCTCTTACTAATCCCACCATCAAGTGCTTCAATAAATTATAATGAGGTGTTTTCTTTAGACATTGTATAGTGTATGTCAACTTTAATATTTTTCTTTTGGTTAATGTTTTTTAAGAGATGTACAGAGAAAAAAAATCAAACCAAGGAAGAGCCTAGACAGGAGCCGAAGCTTGCCATTGTCCTAGCCTCACTGGATACTCACTTTCTCGTGGTTCCTTTGAGGGTTAGAGTTTGTGGGAGGTCATTGATTTGTAGAAGATGCTTGGATGAGCATCAGTAGTAGACACCAACGTGGAATAACAAGGGAAACTGAGCTGTAGTGAGTGCAGGAGAAGGCCCTGTAACCAATCAGTTAGTCATAAAGCAGCCAATTAAGCTGTCTCCACACAGCACTCATCATATAAATGCTATGTCATTGGTTGGACCAATGGTCATTCCTCTGAACCTCTGGTTTTGAGGGATCCCACAGTCTTAGATCTCATTTCACTTTGTTCTGTTTATAATTCTTAAATAAAATTTAAGGTCATTAATTGGGGTTGAGGAAACGAGAGAAGGCAACAGAACATATATGTCACAAAAGAAGAAAAGAATAGTAATTGGTAGGAAAGGGACACAGACCAGCAAGAGGGAACAGAGGATATGGGGGAGGGCAGTTCAGGGAGGTGAATGAGAACAAAGTATACGATATGTACTTGTGAAATTAAATGTGTCATGACATGCATGTACTGCCTTGTAAAAGCCATCTTTGTTACATTAATCAAAAAACTTAATACATACAGGGACTGCTGGGCTTATAGATACACAGTCACCCATACACTCACCAAGGGATCAATTTTGTACACCCTTTCACATCCGTGTACATAACCCCCTTCTTCACTTCTTCTTTTTTGTTTTCTTAAAACAAGATTTCTGAATGTAGCCCAGGTTGGCCTTGAACACTATAACCTCCTGTCTTTACTCCCATGAGCTAAGATCACAGGCAGGCACCTCCATGCCTGGATCTTATTTTTCTTAACAACTAAGTTGACTTTAATTATATAGATACACATCACGTGGTGTTTAATGTTTTTTTTCTCCCCCCAAAAAACGGTCCAGAATATTTGCATGCCTGGACATTGCTGAAGAAAACCTCCCAGAAGGAACACCAGTGGCTTCCAGGATATGAACATTTTGAAATTTGAGATTATACAAAATTGGTCCTCAAGGGTTAAAGCTTTGGGGGAATCAAACAAGGCCCTTCTTAGGTTTGTAAGCCAGCATGTCTGGTTGAAAAGCCAGGCATATAACAATAGATGTCTCTGTTTAGGCATGCTTGTTTCAGCCTTGAGAAGACATGGTAGAATTCTAGTTACTCAGTCACTTGGTGATGCAAAAGCAAAGCAAAAGCCAACTAACAGGAATTACCTGTTTCTTAGCCTCTGGTTGCTGGAACGGTTTGCCATTTCCCAATTACATTTCTTAAAGATGTATTTTATGTTTGATTGCATAGTTATCAGTGCCTCTCCTTGTGGTTTGGCGGGCGTGGCTTACTGGAAGAGAGAAAATCAAACACCGGTCTAGAGCCAAGCAGTTTGAATTTTCAGTGTAAACTCTGGGCAGGTAGGAAGAGTGGAGCACCCTTTTGATCCAGATTTCTGTGAGTTCAATGCTAGCCTGGTTTAGAGTTTCAGCAGGGCGCGCGCACACCCACTCACACACAGGCACACACACACACACAGCGAGCTGAAAAAGACTACAGTGTGCACTTGAGAAAATTACATATTCAGTAAGTTTTTACTGCGGCTACTGGGTGCAGGGGTCAGTGGATTAAGATGCGAATGGGGTACAGGTATCCTGAGAGACAGGGGACCCGTTAGGACACGCCCAGGTGGATAGTGGACTTGAGCCTAGTGGATGCCCCGCGCCACTGTTGAGAACCACTAAAGTGAGCTGTCTGCGGGGCAAGAAATTATGGGTTTTGTTTCCGGAGTGGAAAAAAAATGCGCTTGATTCTGCTGTGTGGTGTCCTGGAGCAGGGTCAAGGTATCTAAGCAACGACCAGGAAATGACTCAGAGACTTGCTGAGTCAGCACCATCGTCCCTTCACTGGCGGGGCGAATAGATGTGGGTCTCTGAGCCCGGCCAGGTGCGCTGGTGCGGGGATCTCAGGGACCGGAGTCAGATTTAAAGATACTAGTCACACCTGCAGGCAATGGAAGCTTTAGACCGCACCTACCCACAGCCCTACGCTCCCAACCCTTCGGTTCTCATACCCCGCTCTTCCCCGGTCCCACCTCTACCCCGCCCTTGATGCTAAAGCTAGCAGCAACCAGGAAGTGCGGTTGTGGTGCCCCATCCCCCACCTGCCTTTACAGTAGAGGATTGAGAAGCTCAGGTCTGGTGGGCAGGGAGGGCGTGTTTTACCCGGGCCATTTTGCTTCCTACTTCCTCTACTAAAGAGGAACTTTTGAAAAATTAAAGGAACCTACATACGTCAGCAAAATATAACCATCACCGCTGCTTCCCATTAGAATCCAGCAATGTCTCTCTCCCTATCTGTCACATCATTTTTATATGTAACGTACAGAAGAAGGATCACTGGTAATAACTTTATTTGGTGTGTGTAGAAGCACACCTGTAATCTCTTGGGAGAGTCACCGGAAGTTTCAGGGCATAGCAAATTCCAGGTGAGAACTTCAAAACCCAAACGGAGCCAACCAGCCAGCCAACCAACACACACTTCCCCAAACCATCCATACCTTTGCTCATGGTCTGTGTATTTGAATTTGTGTGTCTAACCAGGTGTAATATATGTGATATATTTGAATGTAATTAGCCATTGTGACATCTCATGTATGAACCTGGTACAAATTAACCTCATAAATATCGAATCTGTAACAGGTTCTACTTTAGTTTTTGCATGTTCTGTTTGTTTGTTTTTCTTGCAGTTGCATTGATAAAAAGCAATTTTTTTAAGTCCTTTTGATGGCTCCGGATTTCTGTTGGAAACTAGTAACTGCCTTCTTTGTTCCACAGTGCAAAGCATTTATAAATATCAGTTCAAGTAACTGATCCTGTAAAAGGCTATTTTCTATGCATCTGCTTATACTAGTTGCCTAGTTACAGTTGTCATCTGTCTGGTGTGAAATTACCTTTGGTCCATTCTGGTGCATGAACACATGAGATGAAAGGATAACAATGTCTTTTTTTGAAAAATTAGATGGTTGGAGTTCTTGCATGGCGCAGTGCTCCTGCTGAACTAATGAACACCATTATCTTCTGTCACGATAGATACTTGAAAGTTCTTCTTTTAGAAAGCACAGTGGCTACTGGTATCTGACTTACCTCTAGTCTTTTCTCTAGAACAATCTCTCTTCCTCCACTCAGCGTTTGTCCTCTGGAGTGACAAATAAAGGAAGATGGGCATCCATTCACCCAGACAGAGCCTCCAAAAAGCCCTGAGGTGAAAATATCTCATGAAGAAGACGCTTCACTCTCCAGGGCACTGTCAGATTCATAGTACAAAACTTACATGGCCGGTTTCACCATTCGTGCCAGAGTGTGCAATGCCTCTCTATACTCATCTTCTGACTCATTTGGTTTACAAAAATGTGTTCTTTGGTCAATGTTCTTTTTTGCCTTTATGTGAAGAAAATAAAATTCCACATTCCCAAGTGTCTCCAGGGGAAACTAAGACTAACATTGTGCTAGGGAAAACAAAACAAAACAAAACAAAACACAAAAGCTGACTTTGGAAGCTAGGAGCTGACTTTGATGGTTGGACCATCACCATAGCAACAGTGAAGGCTGATATAAACAGTGCTATGGTGATGATTCGTTTCTCCCTTTCAGAATCTGTGTGATATCATCACTGGTTTTTTTAAACAATTTATTTATTATTATACATAACTACACTGTAGCTGTCTTCAGACACACCAGAAGTGGGTATCAGATCTCATTACAGATGGTTGTGAGTCATCATGTGGTTGCTGGGATTTGAACTCAGGTCCTTCCTCTTTTTTTCAGGAGATTTGAGTATATAATAATATGATAATTCCTAGAGTAATAAAATAGGAAGGTGTTTTTTTTTTTTTTTTTTTTAAGATTTATTTTATTTATTATATGTGTAAGTACACCGTAGCTGTCTTCAGGCGTTCCAGAAGAGGGCGCCAGATCTCATTAAGGATGGTTGTGAGCCACCATGTGGTTGCTGGGATTTGAACTCATCACCTTTGGAAGAGCAGTCGGGTGCTCTTACCTGCTGAGCCATCTCACCAGCCCCAGGAAGGTGTTTTAAAACTAAATTAAACAATCGATTATTTTCTTTTTTTTTTAAGATTTATTTATTTTATGTATATGAGCACACTCTAGTTGTACAGATGGTTGTGAGTCTTCATGTGGTTGCTGGGAATTGAACTCAGGACCTCTGCTCGCTCTGGCCCCACTTGCTCCGGCCCAAAGATTTATTTATGTAAGTACACTGTAGCTGTCTTCAGACACACCAGAAGAGGGCGTCAGATCTCATTATGGATGGTTGTGAGCCACCATGTGGTTGCTGGGATTTGAACCCAGGACTTTCAGAAGAGCAGTCAGTGCTCTTAACCACTGAGCCATCTCTCCAACCCCTCGATTATTTTCTATACTGGTCATATATGTAGTTTTTGGCATCTGTTGTTTTATAAAATGTTACTGAACTACAATCCAAATCTACTTTACATGATCCACACAATAATATTTAGGTTTGACACAGAAATCCAGAGATAGGAGAAAAAAAATACTAATGTGCTGACTTAAACATCTGCCCTGGAGTATGGTAGGACTCACTTGCAATCTCTGTACTGGGGTGGTTGTGGAGGTAGAAAAAGAAGAATCAGGAGTTCAAGGTCACCAGTGAGCATAGTGAGGGTTCTAGGCCAGTTTATGATATATAAAATCTCATTAAAAAAAAACAAACCTAAGATCCAAAACCAAATGACAAAGGACAATCTCTCATCAGTAATATGACATTTCTTAGACATAGTAGAATTATCTCTAACCAAGTGACTAATCAAGTACTAGGAGCCTGGAAAATATCTCTTTAACAAAACTACACATAAACACTACACAATGTGTGCAGTATGGTAAATTATAAGCATAATTTTAAATTGTGATGAGTTAAAAGCTTAAGATGTGAGCAGTGTTTAACAAAATTAGAGAAATAAACTTAATGACGTAGGAGAGCTTACATATTCGTGTTATAGTTACTGTCAATTACTTAGAAAAACAAAGGATTCACAAACAGATGCAATGCCTTCTTCAATTTCTACAGTCATTGAAATCAGTCTAATATTAAATAATACAATTCTGAAGTATTACTTATATACCCAAAGTACTTGTACCAGCAAAACTTTCTACTTGGAAAATAAAGGACAAAATATTTACTTGTTTATATGTTGCTCATAGTAATAATAGAACGTTTAAAATGGCATTTCCTAAAGGTTTTAGGGTTTACGATTTATTTATTTTTAGTTTATCTGACTTCTTTGAATGTATATATTGTGTGCCATACGCATGCCTAAAGATATGTGGCCTATGTGGCCAGAAGAGGGCATCAGATCCAATGGAACTGAGATTGGATCTGATGCCTTCTTTTGTCCTTTATTTATTGCAACATACAGGTGATTGGAACAAACGGGTCCTCTACGAGAGCAGCAAGTATTCTTGACTATGAAACATGTCTCCAGCCCCAAGTCTTATTTTCAAAAGACTGAACCAGAACAATGCTGCCTAAAAGTCCTATTTTTGTCATCAGACAATGTCCTCCTAATATTCGCTGGCTCTATTAATGATAGTTGGTTAGATACTCTGTTATGCTTGCAGACAGAAGTCTGGGATGGCTGTGCTCTGAGAGGCTTTACTCGATAGCTGACTCAGATGATGCAGAGACCCACAGTCAAACTGTTGATGGAGTTTGAGGACTCTTATGGAAGAGTTGGGGGAAAGGTTGTAGGAGTGAAGGGAATAGGAACTCCACAGAAATACCAACAGAGTCAACTAACCTGGACCCTTGGAGTCCTTAGAGACTGAACCACCAACCAAAGAGCATGCACGGGCTGGATTTACCCACCTGCACCAGCCACGGTGCATAATTAGCAGATGTGCAGCTTGATCTTCATGTGGGTCCTAAACAACTGGAGCTGAGGTTATCCCAAAAGCTGTTGTCTGTATGTGGGATACATTCTTCTAGCTGGGCTGCCAGGTCTGGCTTCAGTAAGAAAGGGTATGGCTAGCCCTGCAAAGACTTGATGTACTGGGGTGAGGAAATAACCAGGGGAGGGGCTCCACCCTCTCAGAGGAGACAGGTAGTGGGGAGTGGAGGGATTATGGGAAGGGGTGACCGGAAGGGAGAGCAGTGAGTGGGATATAAAGTGAATAAATTTTTTAAAAGAAGACTTGGAAAGATATGAAGAAGTGTGAGAAAAATGGTTGGCCTGCTTTTGAGAAAGGGTAAGAAATTAAGTGCTTTAGCTTCTCCTCTGTTGCTGTGATAAAACACCAACCAAAAGCAACTCGGGCGGAAGAAAGCCATCCTTTCACATTGTAGGTTACAGTTCGTCACCATAGGAAAGTCAGAGCAGGAGTTCAAGAAGAATCTGGAAGCAGAAACCACAGAGAAACGCTGCTTACAGCTTGCTTAGGATCAGGCTTAGCTAACTTTCTTACACAGCCCAGGATTACTTGCCTAGGAAATCGTGCTGCCTATAGTGGGCTGGACCCTCCTATATCAATTAACAACCAAGACAGTCCTCCACAGAAATGCACACAGGAAAATATGACCTGTGTAACCTCTTAATAGAGTCTCCCCTCTCAGATTGTGTCAAATTGATAGTTAAAAGCTAAGACATTCAAGTAAGAGAAACTCCAGAGAATGGGAGAGGTTCCCAGAAGAGAAGAAAGCCATAGAGCTCTGTTGTCTGGGGGTTAACTGAACAGAGACTGAGGTAATAGCTATGGACATCAGTTAGTTCTGTGACCTAAAGATGGTTAAGCCAATGGAAGACCCACACCCTCTATGCCTGTCTCCCATGTGCAGTCAGATAATCATATGCTAACTGACCACCCAGCTAGAGGTGGCTGAAGCTCTTTTTGTCCATCTCTGACTTCTGCTTTGTTAGCTGATGACCTTGACTGCATGTTGTTAGTCACTAATGGATTGAGACCTTTGACCTCATGGATGTCTCAAGTGCTGTTAATTATATTAAACTCTCTTTTCCTCACATTTACACGATCAGCTTGTAGATTTACCATGGCACCTTCACAGCCATGAAGATGTAACTGCAGTTATTCTCAGGGAACCCATGTGTAGTTCTTTGCTTTTGGGCTGGCCTGAGGGGGTGTATTAGTCAGGGTTTCTATTCCTGCACAAACATCATGACCAAGAAGCAAGTTGGGGAGAAAAGGGTTTATTTGGCTTACACTTCTACACTGCTGTTCATCACCAAGGAAGTCAGGACTGGAACTCAAGCAGGTCAGAAAGCAGGAGCTGATGCAGAAGCCATGGAGGGATGTTCTTTACTGGCTTGCTTCCCCTGGCTTGCTCAGCCTGCTCTCTTATAGAACCCAAGACTGCCAGCCCAGAAATGGTCCCACCCACAAGGGGCCTTTCGCCCTTGATCACTAATTGAGAAAATGCCTTACAGCTGGATCTCATGGAGGCATTTCCTCAACTGAAGCTCCTTTCTCTGTGATAACCCCAGCTGTGTCAAGTTGACACAAACCTAGCCAGTACAGGGGGGTCTCCTAGGTGGAACTTTCTTATTAGAAGCTATCATTCCTTATAATTTAGTCAGTTACAGTTAGATACATGACAGCAAAGATGATAAGAAATGACCAAGCTACTGGA
The DNA here is from genome assembly GCA_902729485.2 of Mus minutoides. Classification (NCBI taxonomy): domain Eukaryota; kingdom Metazoa; phylum Chordata; class Mammalia; order Rodentia; family Muridae; genus Mus; species Mus minutoides. The sequence continues at coordinate 2,278,843 of LR749654.1, read as the reverse complement.
GGGCTTCAGGGAAGCCAGACTGCCTTCACTAACCAAGAACTTCTATTTTCTCTTTATCTATTTTTAGCTGAGATATTCCCAGACCAAGCCCCTTCTTATTTATCTCCCTTTTAATTCCAGCCTCTGTTTTCCCTGCAACATGTGTGGACAACTTGCAGTTTTCCTTACTGGATTTTTTTCCCTCACTCCCTATAGAAAACCTGACTTTGCTTGGAGAGTGAGTGGGGATCCAGGTGGAGATGGGGTGGGGTCCCCACAAACTATATGCTGTCATGAAGATCAAATTATGCACACATACTTGTATACATGCTGTTAAAACAGAAGATTGAAACTTGGCTGAATGTTGATGATGGGGAGTTGCTAGATCATTCCAAGATGGCAGAGGTGGAGGAGACATTGAAGAAAATTGAGATCCAGAAATGAGGACTGGTAATCATCATAGTGAACCCAGAAGGCTTGCCCATCCAGAGCCCGGAGGACAGTCCCAGTACCACACAGAATGTCAACAAGATGCACAATTTCTGGAAGGCACAGAACAAACACTGTGCATGATGCCCAAGATGACCTCACCTTTCTTTGTATTTGCTTCAAGAAAAAAAGAAATTGTAGCTGGGCAGTGGTGGTGCACGCCTTTAATCCCAGCACTTGGGAGGCAGAGACAGGTGGATTTTTGAGTTTGAGGCCAGCCTGGTCTACAGAGTGCCAGGACAGCCAGGGCTACACAGAGAAACCCTGTCTCAGAAAGGAAAAAAAAGAAAGAAAGAAAGAAAGAAAGAAAGAAAGAAAGAAAGAAAGAAAGAAATTAATTGTGGTTGGACATGGTAATGACTATTTCTTAACTGTGATTCAGTATCACCAGTCTCTTAACTGCTTGTGTCATCCTTTAATGTAATGTCCACCAACAATAATTGATCATGTCATTGGCACATGGAGGTTGCTTGAGATTCCATGAGACTGGTGCCAGTGACTGAGGGCAGGAAGGCAGCTCTGCCCACCATACTAAAGGAGTCCCTCTGCAGCTTCCATCATTTCCAGGGAAAGTTCCAGGTTTGCATTTCCAGGCTGTAGAGCAAGAGATTATAAGAGATTCTCATCCAACTTCCATTCTGATTTTCAGTTTACTTTTTGCCTTGGAAAAGACTTTTCCCTCCTTTGAGTAAAGACAACCATAATACACACACACACACACACACACAGAGAGAGAGAGAGAGAGAGAGAGAGAGAGGAGAGAGGAGAGAGAGAGAGAGAGAAACAGAGAGACAGAGACACAGAGAATGTAGCTGGGGGCAGGAAAGTTGGCTCAGTGTTTAAGAGCTCTGTCTGTTCTTTCAGGAGATCCTGGTTGAGTTCCCAGAAACCACATGGTTGTGGAAATCCTCTGTGACTTCAGTCTCAGGGGAATCTGACTCCCTCTTCCTGCCTCCTTGTGTGTCTCCTGCACACACACACAGTGCATAGACATGTGGGCAAAATACCCATTCATATAAAAATGAATAACATTTTAAAATCTTGTAGAAATGTAGATGGACAAAAATAAATTAATGTTGGCACATCATGCAATTTTATTGAGCAGTAAATGTATGTATGTATGCATGTATGCATGTATGCATGCATGTATTCATTTACTTTTTTAGCTGAGGACCAAACCCAGGCCCTTGTATCTGCTAGGCAAGGGCTCTACTAATGAGCTAATCCCCAACTCCTGGACAGCAAAAATGTAAGGGTGTGCTCTTCCTTGATGAAATAGATAAATATCTATAGTATATATAAAATGGGATCAGATTTTATTATTTTAATGCCACTTTTCATTGTAATGTCTTTCATATCATTTCTTTTTTGTGTGTATATTTGTATGTATGCATATGTGTAGATCAAACTGGGTATCTTCCTCAATTGCTCCTTATTTTATTTTATTTAAAACCTTTTTATATTTATTTATATGTGTGTGTCTATATGAATGTATACCACATGTCTGTAGATGGACATGGCAGCTAGGAGAGGGCACTGCCTCTCTTGGAGATGGAGTTACAGGGCTATGAGCTGCTTGTCATGGATGTTGAGACTCACACTTGAGTCCTCTGGAGTAACAGCAAGCTCTCTTAACACTGGATGGAGCTTAAGTGTAGAGACCTCAAAGCCCACAGAGACACACTTCCTCCAACAAGGTCACACCATCTAATATTGCCACTTCTCACAGGCCAAGCAACAAACACATGTGTTTATTGGGATCAAACCTATTCAAGTTACCACACATGGTATAATTTGATCTATTTGGTCAGAGTTCAAGATTGGCCAAGAGCATCTAGTATTTAACCCTGTCCCTACCTGTTCCCTGAGATTTGAAATGGTCCTTCTACCAACTCAAACTTGACCTCAAGACCTAGAGTAGCACAAGCCACTTTACCTTGAGGAGGAAATGGTTGTCCAACTTCAGAGTACATAGACATCCCTTGAGAGCTTGTTAACAATTCAGGTTCTCATACTTCATATTCACAGACTCCAATTCAGGTGGTCACTAGTATACATTCAATAGTCACCAATCAGGGAAATGTAAGGGAGGCAGCTGATGAGCCCACCATGGGTATCTTTAAGAGGGCTTAGAGGAAAAGCATTCTATTTGGTTCCAACTCCTTTCTGCCCTTCAGGTGGTCTTGAGAGTTAAGCTCCTCTGAAAATTGTCCTCAAAATCATCTGGTATATGAGGAAAATACCTCACCAAATCTCAGGCACAGGGTCAAGGGCACGCACAGAGGCAGGAACAGAGGTGATTTGGGGAGTAGGGGATTGAGGTGATGGTCAGCAGTTGGGAGGAACCAAAAGAGAAGGGGTATGAGAAGGTGGGGCATCTCAGTGACTGTTCTACTCCTGTGACAAAGCACCATGGCCAAGGTTATCTATAAAAGAAAGTGTTTACTTGGGGCCTTCCTTATGGTTCAGAAGGTGAATCCAATACTATCATGGTAGGGAGCATGGTGGCAGGCTGACATGGTGATGGAACCATAACTTACATGTTGAAATAAAAACTGTGAGGGAGAGGGGAGGAGGGAGAGATGGACGGGAGACAGAGACAGAGAGATGGAGACAGAGAGATGGAGAGAGAGAGAGAGTAACTGGAAATGGCATGGCACTCTTAAAATTTCAAAACCCACCCCCAGTGACTCTCCTCTTCCAACAAGGTCTCCTAACCCTTCCCAAACACTAAGGACCAAGGATTCAAACTATGAGTCTATGGGGACCGTTCTCATCTAAACTACCACATAGGCTTAGTCTTACATATCAATTAATGTCAGTGGTACCCATTTGTACTTACTGGTATTAAATGTTTGGTACATGAGCAGGTCAGCTGGATTAAAGATGTAGAGTTAAACAGGTTGAGAATTTGCAAAATCTCTCCACATATATTTTGTATCAGCCAGATATTCTCTAACTCCTGAGCCATCTCCTCACTAAAGCCATGGACAGGCAGTGGAATGCCTTCCCCTTCTGGGTGATCTCTGTAGGTCTCCTGGGCTCTCATTCTCATGTTCTCATGGTTGCCTTCCAGCATAGGCTTTCTGTTCCGTGACACTGACAATTAAACCCTTCTGTCCTCCTGGGGACAGCATACAATGACAGGCACTGCCTGGAGTAGGCGGGATGGAAACATATCAGAAGCCTGCGGCAGCTCCTTGTAGAAAAGGATGGTGTCTGGGACCCTCAGAAGCAAGAGACACATCCCTCCAGGGGACCCACCATCTGAAATAAGGGACTGCTTGCAGTAAGCGAGGATGGAGACATCTTAGTAGCCTATCGGAGCTCTTTGTAAAAAACAGTTTTGCGCCTAACCTTAGCCCTGGACAACAGCTGTATAGATTTCATTTGTGCATAACTGCTTTTCAGTTGGCCTTGATGTGCATAATTATTCTATGATATCTGACTTTCTTACTTCTTTCTCCTTCTACTCTAGTGAATTCTGTGGAACTAGATGTCTCTTAATGTAATGATTCTTAAACAATTAGAATCGAGGCATAGGGGCACAGCACAGCACAGCACAGCACAGCACAGCACAGCACACACAGCACAGCACAGATCAGATCAGCACAGCACAGATCAGATCAGCACAGCACAGCACACACAGCACACACAGCACAGCACAGCACACACAGCACACACAGCACAGCACA